>VUQR01009822.1:0-18220 GCA_015108515.1 Hemichromis elongatus | reverse complement strand
TGGCAGAACCAGGCTCAGGGAGGGGCGGGGCCATCTGCTGCGACCGGTTGGGGCGAGAGAAGAAAAGAACAGGATAGAGACATGCTGTGGAAGAGAGACAGAGATTAGTAACAGGTACAATTCAATGCAGAGAGGTCTGTTAACACAGTGAGTGAGAAAGGTGACTGGAAAGGAAAAACTCAATACATCATGGGAATCCCCTGGCAGCCTACGTCTATTGCAGCATAACTAAGGGAGGATTAAGGGTCACCTGGTCCAGCCCTAACTATATGCTTTGGCAAAAAGGAAAGTTTTAAGCCTAATCTTAAAAATAGAGATAGTGTCTGTCTCCCAAATTCAAACTGAAAGCTGAAGAAGAAGGGCCTGAAAACTGAAGGCTCTCCCTCCCATTCTACTTTTAAATACTCTAGGAACAACAAGTAAGCCTGCAGTGCGAGAGTGAAGTGCTCTAATTGGGTGATATGGTACTACAAGGTCATTAAGATAAGATGGGGCCTGATTATTTAAAACCTTGTATGTGAGGAGCAGGATTTTGAATTCAATTCTGGATTTAACAGGGAGCCAATACAGGAGAAATGCTCTCTCTTTCTAGTCCACAGTATGCTAAAACGAAAAAATAACTCCAAATCCAGATATGTGAGGTTGTGCTGAAAAGAATGATATTAAACAAGGCCAGATAAACCTTTTTTAAAGGTGAAATATAGAGGTTAAATCAAAAGTAGTCAAATAAGGCCAAATATATCCTGGGCCACAGAGGGTTAACCTGTTACTACCCATCTCTGGTCTTAAGTGGCCTAACAAAAATGGTTTACCTGTAGAGAGTAGCAGGTGTTTTGAAGATTTTGCTGATGGCTGATGCTAAAAAGCTAGAGAGCTAGTGTTCAGCCTTAAAACCCTGATATTCCAGCATGGTGTATTTTGAAAAACAAGAGATGGTTTTTACACGCCAATAAAGCCAAGTATTTGTTGTTGTTTTTTTGTTTGTATGTTTGTTTTTTTAATCTGTATAGTTCTTGTTTGTGTGATATTCAGAGTTTAAACTATTTCAAATTTTTATTGCCAGATTCATATACTACATGCTATGTTTCACTGACAAATGTTTTTGGATAAAGAACGATATAAATGTGGCCATCAGTTTTTGATGGAGTTGCACATTGCCAGTGACATTTCCCTGCATTTTTACTAAATGCTTCTTATAACTACCAAATTTTTTAACTACTACACAATTTATGTATACATCTCCAGGCTAGGTCATAACTATCTGCTATTTCAATTGTATGAGATGAACATTTGGATATGTTCTAAATAGAAATTTAACAGTGTATTATCAACTAATGATGTAGGAAGACGAGAAGCCTACTAAACTTTCAACTTTGCTTTTCTTGGAGGTGCATTACTGGACTTACATATTATATGTGTGTATTCTTGTGAGTGTGTCTGTTTGTCATTTCTTCTTTGGTACTAATCAATGGCCCCTGCCTGTGCTGCACCTTTCTTGTAATTACTCTGCTGTCTGTGACATCTGAGTGTTTAAAAGATCAAACACTGTCTCAATCCTCTCACAAGGCATGGATGTAAGAAGAGTCAGTGTCGCTATAAAAGGTCACTTGCTGTGTTTTGATGCTACACAATACTTTTCTCTCTGTTTTTTGTTTCTACACTTTTTTTCCCTATTCTCTTATTTTTCATGTAGATGGAATGCACCAGTAAAATGTCAATATGGCATTCAGGTGTGATTATTGAGCAGAGGACAGCAGGTAGAAAAAGCACAAGACAGTAAGGCAAGTATGGCAGGAAATAAAGAAATAACTGCAAAAAAAATTGTCCACATTTCTACATATTAATCAATTATTTATTTATCCACTTGTTTTTTTTCTATGCAATATGCAGTATGAGTGTTACACAGCAATTGCTTTTGAAAAGGTGAAAGGAATTAAAATGTGAAAATTTATTTAAACTTATTTTTTATTTTTAAATGTACTCCATAGCCATCCTTTAGTCACTTAATAGCCATGCTTTATTTCCCTGTTTGTTTAATATTTCCACTTAATTCAAGTAGGAACAGTTTGTTTTTTTTATTGCCATTTTATCAAAACCAATGACGCAAATGCACACGAGGCACCCTTTGGCCTTGGTTCTCTTTATGTATTGAGTTTATGCTTGGAGTCTGTCATTCCTAAACTGTCACAAGCAGTTTTCAGTGCATTGACAGTAAAGTCATACCAGCTAAACCAGTGGTTAAAGAATGCAGCTTAACCCAAATTTCCTGATTCATGTGATATAAGCTTGTCATTATTTTTACTTGAAATGTTTGCTGTAATAATGAAAACTGAATCTGCGACCTCTCACGGTCCGCTGCCATCTTTGGTGCATTAAGATGGTGATGAAATGGCAAAAAGATGAAGTCAAATCACCTTTAGTCCATTGGTTGACAAATAAATGGCAACAAGTATGCAGTTACAATCTCTAATGATAGTTTCTCACAGTTAATTGCCATACTGTTGAAATTTGCAAATCTTGATAACCACACTGTGTGACCACTTAGCCTGATAGCAAATTGACTTAGTTTGTTTTAAATTTTAAGGAAGTATGATGTCTTCCTAGGAGACAAATGCCGTGATATCAGGTTGGGTAACCAGGCAAGTTGATCCCAAAAAGTGTTTTTACTGTTTTAACTGTGTTACCTCGGCCAGGTCCATGTCGGGCTTGTAGCCGGTAACTAGCTTTACTGCCAACTTTGCAAAGTGAGAGATAGGGAGGTGTTGAAAGGCTGCTCCAATGGAACTTTATTCTTTCCCTCCCTCTGTCATGAAACAGTGCTGATGTGGCAGGCAGGTTTAGACCCAAATGCAAGGTTCAAAATGCAAAAGGATTATCTAAAAAAGGCATCTTTAATGGCTGTGGAACCTCAAACACTCGATACAATAAACATAACCAAAACCAAATACCCAAAGGACAATGAGGGTGTGAGACATATGAGGGGAAAACAACTGGGTGTAATCACACACAATGAGACAGAGGAACCAAAACTGAATACACTGAACACAGGACAAGAATCTATCAAAATAACAGGAAACACAAAGACAGAAACAGGCTCAAAACAAGCAAGCTTAACACAGTGAGTGGGGAAACGTATGAATAACCATGGAGACAAAACTTAACATGCATAAGAGACAAGAAAGGCTACACATGGAAAAGGGAAAAAAGACTAAAACAAACAAGAAACTCAGAACTTGAAATACAAGTGACTGAACTAGGAAAAACAAGGAAACTAAACTATGAACAATACTAAATCAGAGAGAATAATTTAAAGCCGAAAATGCATAAACACTAGGTCACAGACCCAGTGCCATGACACACTCGCCCTCACACAAATGTACAGCAGGAGGAGCGGTCCATCACATCCTCTCTGTAGCACAGAATACATCAGGTTACCTTTTTAAAGTACTATGCCTGTAACAACTGTGACAAAGATGACTTTGTATCTGGCTAGGGTAAACATTTTATTTGGTTAAAATTGCGCAGAGTTTTGGTTTCAAATAACCAGGAAGTGCCATATTTTTACTGGTTCTTTCTTTTGAGAGTTTTTCCATGCCTCCATGTTTAAAGTGAGACATTAGTTTCTGTGCAACTGTCAGGTTAAAGAATTAAGAGTTGGATAAAAGGCAGTACTGTGGGTGCACTGAGTGATGAAATACAGATACTAATGCTGATATAACATTACATTGTGGTGTTAGCAACAGTTGCCATGGTTACATTTACAAACAAGAGTGATCATGCTTAAAAGAAACTGAAAGGAAATCTAGAAACAAGTAAAAACTGTTGTAAGGCAGAAATAAAAGAAAAACAGGAATCATGCCACTATAAATCACAATGTTACATAGAAAATGTTATTTTATAATAAAGGGAACTGTTTGCTTTATTTGGGTTTTTTTTGTTTGTTTGTTTTTTGCTGTACTTATTGTGTTACAGGATTTCCATAAAAATGTCCTTACCTTAGTTTAAACTGTGTGAGACTAGGATAATATGGGTCAAAAAATCTATTTTTGTTTTCCTGACATTGGATTTCCAGTAAACTGTTATTTTTGGGTGGGGTTAGACAGTGACATGTAGACTGTTTGGTAAACGTGACTGGTACAAAACCTGTAGATATGCTTTTTAAGCACAGAAATTCTACAAAGCATTTTACATTTAATTTCCTATTCTCTCTGCAAGGCTCTTGCCTGAGCCTTGCATAAAAGTGGTTCAGTGTCTTGCTCAAGGGCGCTGACACTAATGCCATGACTGGTGCCAACCCAATCTACCACCTGAGCCACTACAAATGTAACACAAAATAGGATAACACACAGATGCAGTTCTTGCAGTTTAAGGATAAACACACACATTCTACAGTACAAACCACTGTATAGTTCAACGCTTATATTACAAAGATGTACAGTACCTCTGACATAGTTAGGACCCAGAGGCAGTTAAGTTGCATTACTTTGGAACCTAAAAAATCTATTTCACTTCTTGTACATTATCTTTTTCTGTTGCTAAGTAACTGTTCTACTTCATGCCACATAGTCAGCTGGATTGTTGTAATAAGACCTTAAATAAATTGTCCCCACTTTAGACATCTGCATCCATAAAAATACAAATAAAAAAACATGAATGTCAGAATTTATTTCTGTGAATATACTTCTTGTATGAATGCCCTTGGTTTCCTGTTACAAACACATAAGAGTGTGCATAAATCCGAAAAAATGTAGAGTATGTCTTTATTTGCTGCAATTTTAAAATTATATAAAAAAAAAAATCAGCTGTGTTGACTGAATAGAATATTTTATGTTGTCAGATATAAACCTATTTCATGCCAACACGTTACACTATGTAGCTACTGTCATACTATTTTAATGAAAAAAAAATAAAGAAACAAAAACTTAAATAAATAGACAGGTGATATCACAGTTCTGAAGTTGTGAAATGTACAAAAACTGTGCTTTATGACAAATGCATAAAGCTGATAACAAGGACAGGTGTGGGTATACCTCTTTATCTCTTACTTTCTCTGTTATAACTGTTATAACCTGCAAACATGAAGGAAAGGAAATGTAAAATAAGAGTTTTCTCCTCTTTGTCCATCTAATTTTTACAACTAATGTTTTTATTTCAAAATTTAATTTGCTGTCATTTTTATTCAGCTCCTGGTTATGTTCTCTTAATTTAAGATTCTAAAATCATTTTTTTCCCCTCAAAATACATGATATTTATTTATCGGCAAAAGCTATTTCTGAAGATAATAATAAAATATTATTTGAGATCAACAACAAAACAATAAATAACTTCAAATCACCGTGGTGCATTGTCACAGGACATTTATTGTCACAGGACATTTAAGCTTGGTGAAAAATGTTAGGTATTTAGCACTTTATCTAGCTGAGGACAAAGTGGACAATTCACATAATAAAAAGGTCAGAGAACCAAAGAAAAAGGTCCAACTACTACCACAGACAACTATAAGAGGCCTGAGTGTTTGTGGAAGGGGCGAGGTCACAGGCAGTTGCCTTTGCATTCTCACAGTCTCACATTTAGGACAAGGGATGATTTTATTGTTTGATTTTTTATAATTTCATTTCTTAGAATTTTGACTTGATTATTTATTTATTTTTTAATTCAGATCTTGATCTTATAATTTTGCCTTTATTCTTAGAATTCTGGTTTTTGAATTGAGAATAATTTTAAAACTGACTCAGGATTCTAAGATGAATGCTGGAATTCTGTCTTTAGTGTCAAAATTCTAATTACAGGATTCTGATGTTTTTCTTTGAATTTTTAAATCAATTCCCAGAATTCATGCTTTTGTCAGAATTCCTGCCCTATTTATTTATTTTTTTAGAATTCTTCTTTCTGAAAATTCTGACATTAATCTTGTAATTCTAACCTTTTTGTGCTGAAACAGAGAAGCTTTTATTTAATGTCAGAATTTTAACTTTAATTCTGTAACTCTTTTCTCAGAATTATTTTTCTAAGAAATGTCAGTGTTCTGACATTTTTTCCCCTGAATTATGATTTTGTTTCTGAGAATTGTGACTTTCTTCCATCCCATTTTTTCCTTTGAATTCTAATTTTAATTATATTACTTTGATTTATTTTTCCCTCAGAGTCTTAAATTTATTCTTAAAATTGTTTACTTTACTTGTTGTTGACTTACAATGATCTGGTCTTGTAAATGTTTGCTGTGTTGAGCTGCTGGTGCTCACTGATATTTTTATGTTTAGGGAACTGGCAGCCTTGGAGAAACAGCTTAGCCTTTCTGTCTACAAGCAGACCACATAGTTGCAGAGAGCCATTAGAGAAGAATTCCCTAAGGTACCTAAAGAGCAAGTTTCTTGCTGAGGTGGACTATTATTGAGCTCAAAGTGTTTTGATCCACAGTACACTGCAGCTATGGTGATTAGAAAAATTAGATTTATGTTTTGTCAGAAAGAAAGCCACAAAGCTGCATGACACACTCTGATCCACAGTTAACCTACACAGAACTCTCCTTTTATCTGGAAGACAGAGATATCAATGTTTTTCGAAAGGAAACAGGTGGATTTCATTAAGGATAGATTATCTGCAGAAAGAGGTTTTTCTTTAAAAAAAAAAAAGAGAAAAATATGTGAAAAACTCAGGCCAAGCTCGTTTAAATGAATATAGCTACACTGCATTCAAACACGTGGGCCGTGTGCATAGAACCACATGCATGGCAAACAGAAAAGCATTCTAACTTGCCAAAGCTTACAGCTGGTCAATCACAAACTGATCAGTAAAACACATACTAGTCGCAAGAGATATTCCCAGGCTCCTAAACTGGATGCAGGAAGTTGCGTGTCTATGAGAAACTCAGCAGATGTCAAGAAAGGAAATTCCAGACTAAGTAAGCAACTTAAAGGGACAGTACATAAGACTTCACAGCTACACACTAATGAAGAGAAAACTTGTGCTTCACACCTATCTGCCCAGAAACCTCCAATCTTGCAGCAAAACAACAGAGAGAACCAGGGAAAAAGAAGACAGTCTGCCTGGATGGCAATATGCTTGAAATTTCTGTTTTACTTGGAAATTCATTTAACTGTACATGTAACTGTGATTAAGAAAGGTGAATTTGTTTTAAAATTTTGCCACATTCCAGGCCAACAGGGGGCATCATGTAACTGCTGTCATACTATTTCATGTGGAAAGAAAGACAGCAGGTGTTCTGTGTAGACCTGTGAAATGTGTGCTCATGGTAAAGTTATTCTGCCTGGTTATTCTCCCCTAAGTGTATACTGAAGATGAATGCTGCAAGATCTGATTCAACAGCTGAATTTAACAAATCATGGGTAGCACTCAAAGAGTTCTCCATTACTGTGTGACCCACACAGAAACATGACTCATATGGAGGACAACTGAGCAGCAAGCTGTTCACTTACACTGTAGGATTATATTCCTGGAGAGTCATTTATCATTGCAGATCATCTGCCATGATCTGTTTACAAACCACATCTGCTCAGTTAACTATTTATAGAAAGCCATGTGTGAGAATATGCTCACAGACATATACAATTCAGTTGAGGCCTCTTGGATAATTTCTATACAGAGAACCACAGCAGAATTATAGAATTCGTTTAGGTAGAGTTTGTAGTCCGTCTCTCATCAACATTGTTCACATGCAAGCATCTAAGAAACCCATGAAATTTAGTATAAGTTAGTCTAAATCACTCATGGTCAAATCTAAAGCAAGTCAACAGTAATGGGGGTAAGAATGAAGCAAGTCCTAGGCCGAGGCTTCATTCCGTATGTCAGGCAAGTCACAGATTTAGATTAGATTAGATTTTAAAATTTTCAATCAGTTGATTTTACTATTGTAACATATATGTTCAATGAAATTCTTGCAGTTGACAAAGCTCCATAATATTTGTGCCATGTCATTGTTCCTATACTGTTAAACATAATTTGGCTATTGACCTGCATTACACTAACACTATTGCCAACAACCCACATCTAATAGTTGTGAAACACTAACTGGTTTCCTAAACCAACCACTTCCAGTACTTTAAGATGCCCACTTAAGGTAAAAATAAAAAAAAAATTAAAAAAAGGTATCCAGATATCAGCAAGATCTCTACATGAGTGTGCTGGTCCCTGGTGGTCTAGTCTCAGTAGACTGCTAGGTTTGAATGCTTTAGAGTAGATATAAAGTTATGAAAACGAAAGTTTCTCCTCTCAATATTTTTGAAGCATATTTAACTTCGTGATCTTCCGCTGCTCTTTTTCTTAATTGTATTACTCCCTTTTAGCCACTGACAATAATGCTACTTGGGATATGTTTTATCAGAAGCATGTAGTATAGTGGAAAAAATTATTAACTTGGTTTGAACTAGACCAGCTGGTTATTCCTATATTATATTCCTATCTTTAAGTAAGAGTGTCATTGTCAAAGAATGAAATAGTGCATCATATGTTGATGGCTAAATTAAGGTTTTTTTTGTCAGAGAAAACAAAGCAATTGTTGAAAGAATATTAGCCGTCATGAGCCTCTGCTCTTGCAACTTTTGTGCACATACATGCACACCTGTGTGGCCCTCTGCCTTGCTTCCACTAACAAATGCAGTGTAATTCTCTTGGAATCAGAAAGCAAAATTAAAATATGCAGGGTAATAACCTCCCACATAAAAGCAATGACATGCACTAATGAAAAGTCATGATATTGTTGGTTTAAATAGTTTGATGAGATATATGTTCTTGCATAAAAAAGTAGCATCAACATCCTATTCTCAAGAACACTGCAATACAAAAGTATTACATATTAAATTTTATATTTCACATGCAATATTACATACTGTATACAGCCAAAATCACAATCATAAAGTTGCACTTGTTTCCTCAGTAACAACTTAGATGTAATCTGGACAGCAATTACCTTTGTGTACACACATGTGCGTGTTTGTGAGAAAGGCAGCAAAGTAGCATATCAAGGAAGGGGAACAGATGAAAGACAGAAGGCTAGGGGAGAGCACAGGTTGGGGGGGGAGTGGAAGTACCACTGAGAGAGAAAGAAATACAGAGGGCCAGAGGGAGAGGGTAAGTGGGAAACCCAATCTGTGAGTTGATGGGGCTCCACAGCACAGCAGCAAAATCAATTTGACTGCTGCTGCTTCTGCTTTCAATGAGAAGCAAGGATGATGGAGTAAGAAAGTGGAGAAGGGAAAAGAGATGGAGAGCAGGATGACTGGACAAGGATGGAATTGGGAAGTCAATATGAGTGTGGCAGTAAAACGAGGGTAAAAAGATAGACAGAATAAGGAGAGATGGAAGGGTCAGAGAGGGGACAGAAGAAAATGCTGAGGTAATGGATAGGAAATATAACACATGCAACTTGTGGATATAAATAAAGAGCATCTTTGAGATATATACTACAACAAACAAAAGATAAAATGTGCCCCTGCCTATCACATGCTGAGAAATACTGGGAAATTAAGAATAAATAACTAGATAGACGAATTTAGAATTTTGCACTCAAGCTACACAGAACTACAATATACAAAATGTGCAGTTTATCAGTTTTTTGTACACTGTATCTGCTGACAGTAATGGAAATGCATAGAGTGTCTGCTGATAGAAGTAGAATTTAATAGCCGTAGATTATTTTTATACATTATCAGTGGCAGTAAATGCACTCATTGCCTTGTTTTAGTCTAAGGAAACAATACATCTGGCCACCATTCGTCTTTTTACCCTTTTTCCTTAAACACAGTATATTATCTGGAGTAGCACTTGAACTAATTAGCCACACAGCTTATTAGCTAATTGCCAGAAGAGGGATAATGATGGCCTTCATATTACTATCAACAGGTAACAGAATGGCCAGACTCCAGCTCTTCCCCTTATGCTCACTTTGTCTTTGTTTGAAAAGCATTGTAATCGGTATGGCTTTGTATAATGTAGGTGGACTGCAAAACTAATAGAGATGCTTTTATCTGCCTGGGAGAGATGCTGCTCGGGTATTATTGTGGACTTGTTGTGCACTGATGTGTGATGTCAGTGTGATGCTTAATGACAGACAAGATGAGTTCCAGCAATACAAGTGGAAACTGTATGATATTTGTGTCTGGGTGTTTTAGATAAAACAGACAAATCTTGAAAATTTGCAGTATCGATAATAGCAAAACAGCCCACGGAAAAGCATCAAGTGATTTTGTCTGTTTGTTTGTTTGCATATCATTTTATTTATTTATTTATATTCATTGATATGTTTTTGTTTGTTAATTTGTTTTTTCTATTGTTTAATAATAAAAGTGTTTAGTATAGTAGTTGCATATACACTGCTTCACCATGTTCTACCGCAGCAACTGTGAAAAACACATTTTTTTTGCCTGTCTTTCTTTCTTTCTTAATAATTCACCGATGTGATAGATTGGGATCACCTCCTCAGTGTCATAAAAATTAGTTCATTTAGACAGGTAGGATAGAGAAATCCAGCACAGTTAAATACACACTATTTCCAGCCTACTCAAAAGGATACCCTTGGTTTTATTAACAACCATGCATTATATATATTACCTAGCCATTGCAGAAAAAAGCTGTGTAACCACCATGTCTAAGTAGCCCAATGTCACTTACATAATGTGCTGTGGGGAGGAATGTCGAGGAAAGGTAATAAATGGTAATATTTAAAATGTCAAAGTAAATAACATTGAAATTTTTTTTTCTTATAACCATTTTGTCAAAATCCTTAACTTAAAGCGACCAAGAATTTAAAACAACTGCTGCATCAATTTTAAGTAACTGTGTGTATTTATGTCAGTATGTTCCCTCAGCCACAGTATCCTAATTGTATCATGAAGGCTGCTACCTCCAAAATGGAACTCCTTATTTTCTCATTGCTGCTGACAGCCTCAGCCAAGAGGCTGCTATTTTTAAAAAGGAGTGGGTGAGTGTGCGAGCTAATAAATGAGCTCACACAAAAACAGACACACACACACACACACACATTCTCACTCTCTTTCGTTCTCTCTCTCTCTCTCTTACACACACACACACACACACACACACACATACATACACAGAGAACACACACACATTTTTATACACAGATACATGCAGGCAAACATCAGTTTCAATAAAAATAGAAATATATGTTCACCTTAAGTCTGCCATGCCATAACAGGCATGTTCACGAACATCGGTATTTTCATACATTTATGCTACAGAGAGAACGCACATTTTTACACACATGTACACACACACAAGCGCATACATTATGGTATGCGGGAAACTACCTTTCTGCTTTTACGTATCAAACTTTTTAGTTGGTTAGAAAAATTTATTTTTTTTTAATGTAAAGCTGCCCAGTGTTAATGTTACCACCTGACAACAGCATGCTGCTAAAACTCAGTCATCATCCAATGTAACAAGAGATGTTACCACATCTGTTCTTGCACAGTAAGGGGCAGAGAGGCAAACAGAAAGACATGAGATTCAGCAAGTACAGAGTTCCAACATGCCTTCCCCTTCAAGTGATCCAGTGATCCTTTTTTCATCTGATTCTTCATTACCTTCTATTACATTATCATTATTTTTATACATGGTCAGACATAAAAATGTCTGAATCATAAAAGAAACCAATTATTTTCCACTGACATTCGTGTACTGTATGGCTGTTGAGTAGGGTCAAATGTATTAGTTATGATGTTGCTAAATGCCCAATTTATATGTCACCTTTTAATGTGGCAGAGTTTTTTAAGACACCAACGTGTTCACAAGAGCTAACTATAGCATTAGCATAGCAATAACACTGTAATCTAAATCAGTTTTTAAATTTAGGCTGTATAAACACACACATACACAGACACATACATATATGAGAGAGTAAAGTTTTGCTTGACATTGAGACAGTGACAGTGTATGGGTCATGTGTAATGCATTGTGTCTCTGTGCTCTGGTTCTCTGTCTAGCTCCATTCTCTTTTTTGTTAGAGTGACATTGAAACTGGCTGCTTATCCCATGATCACCACTATCTTCATTTGTCCCAATTAACTACGACAGCTTTTAGTTTTCTAATGTCGCCTTCAATTAGCTGGTTTCTCAACATTGCACATGTACCTATGTCAAAGACAGCATGTGGAAAGCTGCAAGAAAAGTTTTTAACTCTTTTGGGATCACCAGGGTTTCCAAACTGATCTTCACATTCTTCTGATTTTGACATTTAGAGTCAGTTATAAACATAAATCACCAACACACAAACTTCACTCTACTGATATTGTTAGTAATAATAATTCATTCATTCAGAAAACTGTCCTTGCTTCTTGTTGCTTTCTTTTTAAAGATTTAAATCACTTGTTTATGTTTCTTTTGCAGCAAGCAGCAAGACTTTTCTTGAGGGCAGGAAGACAGGTTTTAATGTCCTACGTTGCCATAGTCTATAACATCTATTGCTTTTCTCTCCCCTTTAGCTCTGATGAAAAAAAAAAGGGCATTATTATTTCACACAAAGCTCATAACTGACAAGAGTATGTAACCACAGATGTAACATTCTGTTACATCGGGCAATCGTGGCGCAAAGAGTTGGTAGTTCGTCTTGTAGTTGGAGGGTTGCCGGTTCGAGCCCTCAGTCGTTGTGTTCTTGGGCAAGACACTTCACCCGTTGCCTACTGTTGGTGGTCAGAGGGCAGAGGGCAGCTGTGGCTACAACGTAGCTTGCCATCACCAGTGTGTGAATGGGCGCTTTGGGGTACTTAGGGGCTAAGTAAAGTGCTATACAAATACAGGCCATTTACCATTTAACACTCTCTACTCCAAAATGCGACCTTAATTTCCCTTATGTTGGATTCTATTTGGAAAAATTAACATCCATCTATTGGAGAAACACAAACACAACCGTAAACATAAGCACACATGCACACAACTCATTTGTGTCAGTCAGATAGATCATAAGTACCTAAAGCCTGAAAATGTCACTTTAATTCTTTTCTCACAAGTTTTGTGTCACATTCACCTAAAAAATTGTGAACATTAGTGCAAAGAAATATGTTTAACAGCTTTCCCCATGTCAGGAACAGATTAGGTCTAACCTAAACACACCATATGCTCTGTCACCAACAAATATTATCCAATTTTCACACTTCTTGAAATGTACTTTCCTTATGGAGTAGGATGCTATTTCAAATGTGTTACTCTAACGTGTGACTTTCTCTCTTTATACACACCAAAACAAGATATTTGAAAGTCATTCCACTTTTCTTTTGCACACTTTGGATAATTTCAAATTATTATCATCATTATTATTATTGTCTTTTTATTATAAACTCACGTTACTGTAATTTCTGTTTTTATTCAAAATTTTAGGTCCTTGTAAGTGCTGTTTATATTCTGTCAGTCAGTTGTATTGTTTATACTCATTACTGATAAAGTATAATTGTAATTGTTTGGCGATTAGAGGACAATTTTTACCTCAGTCATGTTTTATCCCACTTGATTTCTAATGCCTCTCTAGTTCAATCAATAATTTTCAGATTTTTCCTCCCCTGAATTAAGTACAGGTCATATTTATTTAAAGACAGTGATAGTTATTGGCTAACACTAGTGCATTTATAATGTCTCCAGTGTGTGCTATCTGTATTAATATTTACTTTCAAGCTGAAATGATTAGCAAAAACAGGGGTAGTTCACAATGAAGACACTGAGTGGTTGCTAGCCTGCAGCACCAAAAAGAATACAAAGATCCAAGCAGTGTGTCTAGACAAATTCTCGGGACCCAAGAAAAGGGATTTTCCACTAACATGAAGAATTTACCAGTATATCCACCAAAATGATCAATTTTATGTTTACCATGTAAGCACACACATTGTTGGCTCAGGACACAAGTCGATTTTATGTTACATAATCTTAAGTTGTAGTTGAGAACAGAAAGCCTTACGTGCAGGCCTAAGAGTATTACTTTCATTCCCGGGCTTGAAGTAGCACTTGGGCTCATTCTGAGATAGTGTCATTCTCGTTGCCCCTTCGCTCTGTTCTTCTTTCTTTTTCTGTCTTTCTGTCCTTCAGGTTTTCTCCTTTCACTAGTCGTGGGGGGGCAGTGTTCCCTTTTGTTATGTTGGACCTCCTTCTTGATTTGCTCCCTAGATGTTACCATGGAAACTACAAGACACTACATCACCTCAAGTAGAAGTTTCTCAGAGCGCTTGTCTGCGTGCTTGTTAATGTGTGTGTGGATGTGAATGTGCGTGAGCAAGTGTGAATGTGTATGTGGGTGGAGCTCATTGTCAAAATGCTGATACTGTATTTCTAATTTACTGACACTGAAATGTGAAAGTAGATGAGAACTCAACAACCACGCCGCCCTCATCCAAACGCCTCGTCCACAAAACAAAAAAAACAAAACTAACTAAATGAAACAGACTAGAACATACAAGCGTGCTCATGTAGTACGACTTGTTTGCAAAAAGACACTGAATTAAAGTTTAATGGATAGGGATTACCAAGTGTTACAGGGTTTACACTGAAAAAGGAGGGAGTATCCCAGATCTGGAAACAGTTACCATGGTAACAAAGGTACAGTAGAGATGGTTTTAAGAAAAATATGGTCTTCGTGTCATCATTCTATGTCAAAGTATAAACACATCTACCTCAAATGATCTTGTTATCACACTGACAGTTACAGATATGCTGAGGTTACACATTGACAAAAAACACAAACATCCACAGATAATACTGGGCTTCCTTCTTAAAAGGAAATGTTGCAAGTTAGTGACACCATGAAAAAATAAAGGGGGAGTATGAAAATGAGTGTAAAGTAAAGAATGAAGAAATTGTAATGCAAAGCACAGTGAATAAAATCGATTGTGTTTTAAGTCTATATGTGTTATGTGGCTCCACTGACTAAAAAGACAGATTTATGTCTGTGTAGATCTCAGCTCAGATCAGTTAGGCACCACTACTTTTTTAGTGCAGTGGAGCATGGGATTAAATGCAGACTCTGGATCAGCTGCTATGACTCATTCTTTGCTCTGGGCCCCCGGTGCTGTGAACCTGGTCAATGAGACAGAGTAGGCGATTATTATGAAGGAGTGAGAGACACACACATATCTGCCACCAAAACCACTGTGCCCTTGTTCATTACTCTCTGAATAATAATAACTATTGGAACCTTGACATGAGCATAGCAACTGTGATGTCACCATAGTTTTTGTTTCAAGAGAAAGCTTTGAAACCTGCAGTTGGGTTTACTGCTCACTGCCCTCTTGGCAGTTGCTAAAAGCCAGGAAATCTGAATTTGGCCAGTGCAATGAAGCCTGAGGGGAGCTGAAGTGGAGTGAGCAAGCGACATTTACTGTTGCAGAAAGCAATAGCCTGAGTAAAATTAATGCAAACACACTAAGCTTTAAAAGTCAGTATCCTCTAATGTGACCCTTTGTAAACCACAATGACATACTTTAGGTAATGAATTACTGAGATATGAGGAGGAGATACCTTATTTAATGTGATGTTTCTCCATCATTTTATATCCAACTGTTATAAGAGCTAGCCCTGACTCACCATTAGATGACCAGATCTAAAAACATATTTATGTTGACTTAAATATTTAGTTTAGAACTTGTTTGTTTTAACTGTATAGAGGAACCAGCAAGGAAAAAAAAGTAGGGCAGTCAGGGAAAAGAAAAAGTAGACAGGAGTACTTGAAATCTAGGTGTTCAAGAAAAAAGGCAGCAAAATCAAAGTAAAATGCTCATAGTCAGCTGTATCTGAGGCTGGACAGTAAGGAAGGCGAAAAGAACTTTGATTGTCTATGAGGCCTAGGCAATAAGATAGAAAGGATGTGCAGCATTTTAATATGATTAAGGATAGAAATGGAAGCATACTAACAAGTAAAGAGAGTGTGATGAGAATGAAGGAGTACTTTAATGAGAAAGGAAGAAAGTTAGTGAATCGGGAAGTGTAGATGATTATTAAGGAAGAAGTGTGCAGTAAGACTGACAATGGGTATGACATGTAGATATGATTACATCAAGAATTATTTCTGATCCTGTTCTTGTTTGTTGGTTTGACAGGTTAACAGGTGAGTTCAGGAGGGGAGTTTGTGGACTATGATACTTGAGGATGACATTGTGGGCTGTAATGAGAGTAGGGAGCAGGTAGAAGAGACTCTAGATAAGTGGAGGTATCATAGGAGAGAGGAATGAAAGTCAGTAGAAACTAGACAAAACACATGTGTCTGAATGAAAGGAAGATGGATGGAAAGGAGAACATGCAAGGAATGGAGACAGTAAAGGTAGATGTGGGTAAGTACCTGGGGTCAACCATGCAAAGCAGTGTAGGCAGGGTGGACTGGGTGGAGTTGAGATGCGTGTCAGAGATTATCTGTGACAAAGATAGCAGCAAAAGTGAAATGAACGGTTTACAAGATGATAGCAAGACCCGCAATGATATGGTTTGGAGATTTTGGTGCTAACAAAAACGTAGATGCAGAGATGGATTTTTGCTGGGAGTGACCAGATTTGTCTATATGAGTTTCTCTAAGAAGAAAAAGAAGAAGCCTTTACTGTCGTTGTACATTTGAAATTTAGAACATGAATCATAAAACTATTGTGTTCAGTACAAAACAATTGATTTAATAAATAAGTAAATAAATATGTCTTTAAAAAAACCAAAAGCATTAAGAGGAGGCAAACATGTTATTACATTTAGGGCATGGCTGGCATTAAAGGGATGCCATTCACTACAGAATAGCTATTGTACTCAGAAAGAAGTAGTGTAAAATTTTTCAGATTTGGAAGGTTTTCTTTATTTAGAGCAGTTGAAAGTTCAAATGGCCCATGGGATTAAATTGTTTTTAAGCCTATTTGTCCAGCTCGTTATGCACCTGTACTACGAGCTCAAGGGCAGGAGGTCGAACAAGTGCTATCCAGGGTGGGAATATTCTTTGATTATTTTCTTTGCCCTGTTGAGACACAAACAGCTGGAGATGTCCTCTAGGGAGGGCAGTGTGCAGCCACTGGTTCTATGGGTATTGTTGATAACCCTCTGCACAGCTTTTCTGTCTGCTGCTGAGCAGCCAGTGTAACACACCGTCATACAGTACGTCGGTACACTTTCAATGGTGGGGCTGAGAAGGCCTCCGACAGCTTTTCCTTTGTGCAATTCCTCCTAAGCGCTCACAGGAAAACTAGTCTCTGATGTGCCTTTTTAAACCACCTCTGTTACTGTTGGCGGACCTGAGAGAGAGGCTTTGCAATGTGGGTTTCCAGGAATTTAAAGGATGAATCCCTGATGACAGTGGAGCAAGGTAGAGTCAGCCGTGTCCCTCCTGTAGTCACTGACCATCTCTTTGGTTTTATTGGTGTTAAGTACCTGGTTATTAAACAGAGCACCTACTATTTTATGTTGGTGCAGCATTGCAAAACCTCTCATCACATCATGTATGATGACATTTGCTTAACACTTTTGCACCCAAAGGCAGACGTCATGGGATTTTATTAAATGTTTTCAAATCAAATCAAATCAAACTTTATTTATATAGCACTTAATCATACATAAAATGCAACTCAAAGTGCTTTACAAGTTAAAAAGCCCCACATGCCCACATTCCCTCCCATCCCCAGAAATAAATAATAAAACCTCTATGTAACACTCATGATCCGGCACACACGCAGACACACAAACACACGCATAAAAAAAACACTAGTTGGAAAGAATAAAACGTGCTGGGCTGAAGTCAGGCAAGCTAAGTTAAGGTAAACGCCATCAGGGGAGCCATCCGCCCCGACAGCAGCAGATCCACATCAGCAGCCAAGGCACCAGCACAGGGCGCCCGGGGGAGGGAGGGCGGAGACCCCCCACCTCCACCCGGGCGCACCCGGAAGCACCAAGGCCACCACAGCCGACCACCGCCTCCGGGGCAGAGGGCTCCCACAGAGGAAACACTGGAAAGAATAAGATAGGGTTAAAATGTAAAATAATAAAAGTTAATTTAATAAAATGCTAATATATAAAATTATATAAATATCAAAATAATATTGTTCATAAATCTATGGTAAAATTGATAAAATAGAACATTTAAAAATGGAATATAGAAAACAATTAAAATAAATTAGAAGGAATCATAATAACAGTGATCAGTTAAAAGCTAAGCTAAAAAGGTGGGTCTTGAGCCTGTTCTTAAAAACATGAACGTTCTCTGCGGCCCTGAGGTCCTCCGGCAGCCCGTTCCAGAGACTAG
>VUQR01009820.1:28766-54070 GCA_015108515.1 Hemichromis elongatus | reverse complement strand
TCCTGAACTCTAAACTGCAAAAAACAAAAATAATAATAAATCCTCTCAATGAAGTGAATTTGTGTTTGTTGTTGATTCCTTGAAGGTCTTTTCCTCCAAACAAGCGCCTCAGTTTTACTTGATAACATCTTTGAGGCGATTTCAGCTTATCGCCAATGTAATTTCAAAAAATCGAGTTTGCTTTTTCTCGCGGGGCGAGGAGAAAGAAGCTTCTGCTGCTCCTTGATTTAGCGGAGAAGGTTTCAGACCTGCAGCGTGCACATTTTTGTCACAATAACCCATAAGATGCATGCACTCAGTAGGTCATTCAAAGGGAGCACGTGGTATTCTTTTCACAGCCTGCGTTTCTGACCTGCGTGCAGGAACCCACATCAAGAACCTCCGCTCCACTTAACGTGCTCATTTACCTTGAGCTATATTTACCTCGATCTCAAAGAGAGTCTCTTAAGACTCCACTTCCACTCCTTCTATTGAGCCTCCTTACAAAACGTCTTGCCGTGCACAAAGAAAGCGAGCATTGAGTGTAACGAATGGGAGGATGTGCGCGCGGCGTTATGGCCCGCAGGGCCTTAATTGTGCCGATTGATTCGAGTTGTCAACTTGGACCATAGAATTTTTATCTGAGGAAACCATCTTAAAGGAGAGGCCAATGATGACATTTATTTTTCACAGTTAACATCTTTAGCCTCCCTCCACACTCACCGAGTTTACATTAGAGATGGAGATCACAAGATGTGCTGACTCTATGCGCGAGCTGTGCGCGGGCATGTGTGCGTCTCACATAGACCTCCTTTCAAAGCACTTTAGATGCCATTGAATTGATACGGCCATTAATGCATGGAAGGGGAACCATTTTGGCGTGACTCTTGATGTGTCTGCATTTCGCTGCCACATTTCTTTCTACAGAGAGCTTCTATAGAAAGCTTTCTTTCTCCTTCTGTTCCGCAGCATTAGTAATTATCACGAGGATGCCTCCTAGCCTCACTGCAGAAAAAGAGAAAAAAAAAATGTCTTTGCTCATCAGAGAACAGAGACGTCAATTTAGGGCCAACTCCCCCCTGTTAGGAGAGAGGTTTGAATTAAAAACATCCTTCACAGGTCGTCTCTTTGTACGACGCTGGGCAGCAGCAGCAGGTTCGGGAAAACTTCAATTATTTTCCATTAACGGGGACACAATTGATCCAAACATGCGGTGAGTGGTGCAGTTGCTCTACCTTAAAGGGAGGTGGTTTTCCAGGAGTGGAGCTGCAGAGGCTGAGCACCCCTATGGATCGGCCCCTCTGGTTCTATACAATCTAGAGGCCCTGCTGCCCCCAGCCTGATTGAACGCCACGGAGAGGGCCTGTGGAGAGGCTCCAGTAACCGTATGCCATTGTCCAGATGCTCACCTACAGTCACCGAGCGGGGGTAAAGACACTGCAGGAAGGAGCGGTGGCACTGTGGAGGGCAGAGGAGCGTTTGACCGACTGCCAGTTCAGCTCTGCTGAAGGGGAGGGATGTGTTTAGCAATGTGGAAGAAGCTGTAGGGGATCACACAAAAGCACTAAGAAGGGTTGTTTCAGTCTGGAAGGTGAAAATACCCAGAATTCCTGACCGAGCAAAAAATGGCCATGCGATGAAAACAAAATGATTTATACTACTTATCCAAATACGTTTGCTGCCTTAACCAATATAGATGCAAATACTGACAATTCGGTAAATTTTTGTTATTGTATCCACTTTAAAGTTCCTCACAAGAAGAAGCCGATCAACGCATAATAACTGGGCCGCTGCAAAGTTCAAATGGCAGCTACCCGGTGTGAAAACAGTGAAAGACGAGTCTTCTCTACATAAAGTAAAGGTTAAAGACAGAAGTGTTTTCGGTCTTTGCACAGAAATACTCCTGAGACACAAAATAAGTGTCTGCGCTCAGCGTGAAGTAGCACGAATCGAGTCAAACATCCACCCTCCAGATGTCTGCGGCGGAAAAAGTGAGGAATAATTTCTCAGTGAAAAGCTGCTACGTGTAAACATATTCATGAAACACCTGATCTTAGACTCGTTTCATGTCACCTATGTCTGTGAGAGTGCTGATGTATGTTTTGAAAAATATGAGAGAAGGAGAAATCAGACATCAAACGGCGGGATGAAAGGAGAAGCACCCGAAGTTGACTGTGACAATCCCTAATCGCTGGTGAAGAGGTGTTGTTGTGGAAACAGGTTTATACCGACACCTTTTCAGAGGTACAGAGGAGCAGAACACTCGGCCGTGTAATTCGGCAGCTCGCCAAATTTCTGGTCATCCCACCTTTAAAAAGTAAACATCGACGCGTCGCCAATCGGCGTTTCTTTTCAAAGGGCCACGACTGGAATCGACGCCAGCGAGGGCTTCACGCACAAAGGCTCGTTTTTCAGCGTCTCTTCTCACCCTGAAGCTGTTTGCCAATCTAGCTCTGAATACACCCTTCAATGGCTTGAGCACCTTGAGGTGTGCTCATCTCTAATCATTATTTGATGACAGAAATCTGCAGGCAAAAAACCAGGAGAAACACAGTTCCTTAGCAACGGGCGCCGCCAGTCCAAACAATTTCATTAAAGCGTGGCACCTCTTAGCAGGTGGGTGAGTGTTAGAGGAGATAAACATTCATGAGCAGATTGGCTGTGGTATTTGCCAACATCACAATTGATGATATCAATTTGTTTGCGTAGCAGCTCAAATATTGTAAGTGGATTAAGCAAAGGTGTCAGGGATGGTGAAGGAGTGTATCAGGATGTCTTTTTTCTCTTAATTGATGGTGAGCAAATGCAGCAAAAATGTGATTTCTTTTTTGTTTCGAGGTGAGCTGGATTTACTTTAATCCAGGGCGACAATAAATTTACATCATGTCATTGATATGCGACGCAAAGAAGAGCTGGATACCTCTACCGTGGTTTAATTTAATTTGTTTGAAGCAAATTAATTCGGCATAATCAAAGTATCCGGAAGGTCAAATGAGCAAAATGCTATGACTATGTGCATCCAAGACTGCGACAAAGCAGCTTGTTTAGATTCAGTTAGATGCCAGCTTAATTTGTGTTTGTCACCCCAAATGTCACCGACTGTGCCTCTGTCACGTATTTCTTTGGTTTTATTGTCAAAGTTAAACATTTCAGCATGGACCTTTAGCCATTAGTCTTTGGTTAGGATGATCCGCTGGTTAACTGTTAGAAATCGGAAAAAAATCACAAATTTGTTTCCGTCCACAAACGTAGAAATTCACATGAACTACTTATATCTAGAAACAGAAGTTTCTTAACAAATAGTGACATAGTTCCTGCGGGATTTCAACTTAATTGCAAAATGAGTGCTCGACATAAGTCCCTGTTTTTATATAAAAATATTTAGAATAGCACAAGCTGAGTCGGTTGTACAGATGAATTGGGCTATCCAGCACAGATTGACTTAGGCCTTGATTGTACTCCACTGCAGATATGGACACAGACAGCTGGACACCCGATGGATGAACAGTTATTCCAGTCAATCCGTTTATCGCTTCTTTGATGACCATTCAAACTCAGGCGCCAGGGACAAGCACGATGTTGGTGCATTTTTATCAACAAAGCAAAGGTGTCCATTTTCAGCACACCCTGTATACTGAACAGATATATAACAAAACTATAGACATGGATGATGCCATAAGTCTAAAACCACACATATTTATATTCACCTGCCAGGCCTTTTAGTAATTTTTCCAAGGCTTAAAGCTGAGGCACATCGTTTAATAAGTTTGTTGCACCTTCAACCTTTTGTCCCTCAGAACTGGACACAGTCTAACAGATTCACCTGAGATTTCTCTCCAAAAGAAAAACATGGACCAATAATTAACTTTTCTAAGAATACAGGAGACATCTTCTCCAACCTTTGTCCAATCCTTGTCTCATTAACAGGTGCGTTCCACCTGGCCTCACAAAGGTAACCACGGTTTGACTTTGTCCCGGTCACTAACAGGTAATGCACAATGATTAACACGACCTGTCTGAAGAGCAGTCGGGTGTCCAAAGCACTACTCTTTTATACAAGAAGGATGAAATGACACTTTGTGTGTATCACTTTAACAATGTGGAGACCCAACTCTTAACAATTCTTCTGGTTTTGACTTATAAGGAGTTGTTAGATTATTCCTAATCCTGATGAAGTTTTACCTTATCAGGTCACTAGAAACTGTTCAATTTGAGCGTCCAATAGCAGGGAAAAAGCACACGATGGGCAATTTATCTGCAGAGCCTACGCCTGCATATCTCCAAAGGCAAGATAGTAATGAAGTAAGTAGGAGTGTGGTGAACGACAGCTGCAAAACACCACACAGTAGGTCTAAATTTGGTCAATTTTTTGAGCGGCTCAGTCCCTGACTCCTACAGTCTGCATACTCAAGTATCTTGGGTAAGATACTGAATGTGAATGTTAGAAAGTGCGTAGGCATAGATAAAAGTGCTGTGTGATTTGGTGAATGCTTGTAGCAGGAAGCGCTTTGAGTGCTCAATTCAATAGAAATGTGCTACAAAGGACTAGTTGATCATCAAATGGCAAAATGTTAGTATTTTACAAAGGACTGAAATACCTGCTGGTTTCTGACTTTTGGTTATGACAGAAAAAATTTATGCTTCTATTTTTTTGTTCGAGCTGATCCATGACAGCTTGCTAGCCACTAAGATAACACAGGAAAACAAGACGCTACTTTTAGCTGCTCACTTGTTCACAGTGGATGATCACAATGGGCAACTCCACGTGTTTGAATCCAAAAGTTTTCAATGGAGTTGGGCTCCCCTGGCAACAAGGGGAAATTGTGTATTCTGCAACCGGTTAGAGATTGGTTGCTGGATGAAATCGCTCACAAAGACAGTGCTTCGCAAATACCTCCTTCTTGTCACTAGCAGGTTGTTGCATGTTAACCAAGTTTGCATGAAAGACACAGACTTGTCTACAAAAGTTTAATATTTACTTTCTGCGCTGTAGCTGAACTCAGTCTCATTAATTGGTTTGTGCCGCACCTCGTAGAATTTCACCAGTGGTCTGCATGTTGTTATCGAGTGTTTACAGACAAGTTGGTGTCTTCCATGGAAGTCATAGGTGACCATGAATCAACCACAAGGGCATTTTTAGTGCAGCATCCTCTTTGCAAGCAGTTTCACCTGGCAACTGCAACCAGCTGCCAACCAGTTGGGGGATACATGTATGTTTACAGCGACAGGCGGTTGCCGGGGGATCGAGGTCTGGTCTTTTAGGCCTATGCGACTAAGACCTGGTTGTATATACTGGTTCTTGAAATTGTTTAAAGTAGGTTTATCACAGAATTCTTTTTTTTTTTTTGTATGAGTTTTATAGAATCACCTATTGCAATTTTGCAGGGTTTTCTACTGTGCATTATACTGTAGTTTATAATAATAATCTTGTGAGCATAAGAATGCACTAAGTAAATAAATGGCTCCCTGTTATTATTTATTTATAAATGAAACAGCAAAGTAACGAGCCAAATGCTTCTGGCAAGACTTATTGTCCAGCCTGCCCTTGCAGCCAGATGCTTATCTATGTTGAATTAGCACATCTCTGATTATAATCTGCTGATTAAAAATTGTTATCCTGAACAAAATTTGCTAGTTCAAGATTTATTGTTCAAGATTTTTATGTTGCCGTTTGCACACAGGACCAACCATTGAAATTCTTGTGGAGAGCTTTTCAGGTCAAGTCACACTTTTACAATATAAAGACAGAGCAGCTGAAAAAAAAAGGATAGAAATAAAGTAAAAAGTTGAGTAATCACATTATTTTCTATATACAAGAAAAACTGTACAGAGAGTTTGTAATTCACTACCTAGTATTGCACTCACTTGGTGGCAGCTGTACAAAAACATCACATTACCTAGGAAAAAAAATATTTCTATGAGCTCTTTTTTACCTTCTTAGACCTCGTTTCATTCCTTACACCAATGAGAGGCAGCCTCTCAGACATAAACTCCCTATTTCCAGTGTCAGAGGCAAACGCCACTTGATTTAAGCTCTTTTATTCATTATCACTTTGATCAAGGACAGTCCAATCAAAGACTGTGGACAAGAACAGCTCTTTTGAATCTGGAGCGTCAGTGCTCTAATTTGAGGTGCCATACTGTACATAGCCTGGAGGTACTACGCTGACCATGAATGAGATGAAAGAGACTCGCATGTATGATGTGATGCTTTTACAACCAAATCTGCTTCATATTATTGTCACAAGATCAACTGGGAGCCATAAAAACAGGCCTGATGCCTGGAAATGTATTCAGGTCGCCCTGGGGTTTTAGTACTGTGTCTCTGCTGATTAAGGTGCAGGACAAAGACCACTTCTTTGTTTTGGAGTAATGTGCAGTAGTGGTGAATGATTTCTCAGAGTGAGGCATTTGAAAGTCTGGGATATACACGCGATTATCAAACTTTGGTAGGTTGTTTTTCAGTGAACATGCAACCCTGTCATCCTGCTGAACTTTCCAACATCTAAAATTACTCCTATAAGTGATATTTCTCTTCATTTCCTGCAGCCCTCCCTATATATTCACTTTACTATTTAACTTTATTTTTTATTCATTAGACAGTTTTATTTTTTGTCAAATTAGTGCCCCAGTTTTCAAATTTCAAATTCAAATTGTTCCATTCCTGCATAGTTATTTAGCTGGTTTCTTGCTCCATCAGTTAAACCAATTTACTGTCCTATCAAAATCTGGCTCAAAGTGGGAGTTGCATTTTGGTTGTTTAGTCTCTTGTCCCTTGTTTCTTGCACTCATTAAAGTCCTTAATGTCATATTTGAGTCTATCAGGGCAATGCTGTACAGCTCTGTATGTTTCTGTAGCTATATTTTATACACACAATCACAGAGGATTAGAGACTGGTGCGCCGTCTCGTGGCAACCAATGGTCACTTGTGAAGACTGTGTATTCACCAACCAATTACCATGTTGTCACAATCATGCATAGTATGGAAGACATGAACTTGTCTGTAAACACTTGCCAAGTGGCGGTAGCCCTGCAATCGACCCATCAACATAAAAGCGCATTAGTCCACATGTGCAAATGCACGTTATGCCAGGTTAGCAGTCTATCCCTGTGAACAACCCAGGATCCACCAAGGCTCAAGACCACCATGAATTGGAAAC
This sequence comes from Hemichromis elongatus, assembly GCA_015108515.1. NCBI lineage: Eukaryota > Metazoa > Chordata > Actinopteri > Cichliformes > Cichlidae > Hemichromis > Hemichromis elongatus. Next base: position 46,930 of record VUQR01009820.1, on the reverse strand, counting down.
TTGTAGAATACCAGCATCACTGTCTGCAGTGAAGCACATCACCACGGACTGAAAAGATGCCAACTAAGAATGATGCCCCTAAGAAACTGACACCTTCAAGCTCGACATTTGCAGCCAAACAAAAGTTTTATGGTCAGACAGGTAACAGATTGAGTTGTTTGGAGACAATGACAACAAGTATTTGTGGAGGAGTAAAGGTGAGGCTTTCACACCTAATAACTCTGTACCAGCTGTCAAGTGTGGTGGTGGTAGCATCATACTTTGTGCTGGCAGTGGTTCTAGTACGTTACATAAAGTGGATGGAAAGGCCTGCCTTTAAATTAGTTAACTTCACCTCAAGTCAACAGCTCGAATCTGGTCTTTCCAAAGCCCCGACCTCAACCCTATTGAAAATTTGTGGACTACACTTGAAAGTTGGGTCTTTGTTAGGAAATTAGCCAATTGAAATTAATGTATTTTTAGTCATTTATGTATTTGTATATTTTTTTTATTTTGTCACTTTTGGTCCTCCGTATCATCAAAACTACAGAAAGACAGTTTAAGAATAAATATATGTGTTTACTTTTTAATTATTTATGCATTGTTCTAACTTTTGACTTGATTTAATGCACTAAGAGTCACTTTTTGGTTGCATGCACCAGCACAGGGTATGACAAATCTCTCTCCATTTACTGTCCTGGGTAAATAATGAAGTGATTGCTGTCTAGGTGCACTTAATCTAAATTTTGATGCTGCAGAGCCGAGTGACCTGCGCCTCTGCCTGTGCTAACATATGAATTTATGATCACCGTCTCCATTTGAGACTGACATAAATGAACCGGCATTGCCTCTTGCTCACGACCCCCTCCCCTCCTTCCTCCGCTTTCCCCTCTGTCATCTCCCTGACACCTCCAAAAGATGACATGGAAATACATGTGTCGGCAAGCCTGACAATGAGGAGCCATAAAGCAATAAAGCGGGGAAAAAAGAGGAAGACGGGGACCTCAGAGTGTTTGTCACTGTCATGTCTATTGATTGATGACAAAGAAAACGATTGAGAGGTCCTCGACAGCAGGGGCAGGAGGAGACAGACAGGGAGAATTTCATTTGTTGAGTCAAATATTCAGAAACAAGACGTGCTCGGGCATTTTAGCCTCCCATTTCTCTTATTGTATTACATTAATCAAAGGGCTTCCGGGAAGTTCATCTGAACCGTGTGTCACCGTGATGTTCTGAGGAGAAAAAAAAGAAAAACAACCAAAAAAAAAAAAAAACCAGCATCCTTTGGAGATGTCTCTTTCCTGACAGTGGTATCAATTGTCTTGTCTTAAATGATCACGGCCACTGCATTACTTGGAAATTAACAGCTAGAATTTATGTGAGTGCCTCTCTCCTCACTTCCTGCCACGGCCGAGTCGCAGAAACAAATAATTGAATTGGTACAAGTACATAAAGCATTCCAGCGGCTAATGTAACAGGCCTAACTCAGTTAACGAAGGCAAGGGCACAGGCAAGAGTGGGGTTATAAAAAAAAAAGACAGAAAAAAAAAGGCCATGCAGATTTAAATCTTTTTTTTCCCCCTCTTTTACCAGACTTGTTCCTTTGCATCTCTCATCACCTTCCTCTGTGTCACTCCCCGTTTCTCCCTCCCTCTTTAATTGGAAGTCTCCGCCTCAGTTGTGGATCACCTAAAAGATCCTGGGGAAACCTAAGCTGTCACAATGTGTGCTTATTAAAACAGACGGGGGAAAGATAAAAGCCTAAACTCCTCGATTTTTATGAGGCGGCGGTGACTGTCTGAGTGCATCAGGCGTGGCTGAATGAGACACTTTGACCCCGAAGCAGTGTGTTTACAAAAAAATGGGTGAACTGCCCCTTTTGTAATCAGGCCCAGAATCACTTAATGCATCATGTAGCATAAATGCACAGGAATTTGTCTTGGAGGCAGCAAGGAAACCAAATGGAGAACATATAGAAGATACTTGAAACACATAATGATGGGTCAGACGCACTTAAAACTGCCAATAGCCAATTTTGTTCTGATGTCTACAGCAGATATCATAAACAGTGCTCTGGTCCATGCAGTTTATTATTAGTTTGGGTGGGAAAAAACTGAAGAGAACTGTTCTTCAGGGTAGACTGATAGCAATGCGACTTAGCACAGATATGAAGCTGTGGTTTATAAATCATTAAAAATAAATTTCCTATGTATCTCAGACACATATGACTTCATCATTCACTGAAGTGACAATGATGGAAAGGCATTTTATATTCTCTGAATGTACATCCTGCTCAATGCTTTATCTCTGGTAGGTTTTACTTTTCTCAATAAAGAGAAAGTTTTGATACTTTCTGGCTCAGTAGCTGTCGATTATTACATCGATTGCAGTCGTAAAAGAAGAAGCACGTGATCTGTTAGTCATCGTACACGGGGTCACCTCATAGGGTCCAAAGGCTTTTCTGGCGGGCACCTGTTCATTCACCTTTTTACACACAAATACACGATGCCAGTGTTTAAAGAAACAGAAATAACAGTGGATGAATACTGTAAAATATTGTGACAAGGAAACATTAGATAATGACAGCAACACTCTAATTAATATCATAATATTGTAACAGTTCATTTTTTAATCACCGTACATTTAACAGAGAATATTGAAGCAAACAACATTCCAGAATAAAAAAAATTACAAAAAAGATTCTGGTATTAATATTGTAACACAGTAACATTCTAGAATTAACAGGACAGTAACAAATGAGGATAGATACTTAAACACTGTAATGGTTCCAAATAAATGTTGTAACATTCCAGAAAAAATATGACAGTTACATTCCAACAGTTACAAAAACACTGTAACATTACAAAAAAAAATGACTATTTTAAAATTGTAAAATTACAGAATAAATATGCCAACAACATTCCATGATGATTATACCTAATTTACTCCTTTAGATCAGCTATACTGTGGCAGTCCGCTATTAAGCACTAATTAGCAGGAAAGGTTACGGATGTAGTTTGCTATTCAACCTTGCTAATGTTAGCTAATAACTTAGCACTTTACCCTCTTACCCTTTAGCCTGCAAACGTGTTCTCATCAGCTACACTCATCTTTTACACAGACTTATGGTCAGTCAGTTACAAAATAATTCTTAAATAAAAAACAAATCAGAGTTTTTAAGTTTATGTGGTTCTTCTCCGCCGTGTAAGTGCTGTATTGATGTTTTTGGTTCTTTAAAAAAAAAAAAAGATAGTTTATTGGTGTTAAACATTTTCATTCATACATTAATTATCTAATTAGCATGTCTAGGTTAATTATTCTGAAGTAATTAAACCACAGTTTCCACATCAGTCAAAGCTGTTAAATTATGAAGGATCAAAATCTGACTTTGTATCCGACCTCTCCACATCAAAGCAAATGGAAAGTTACATCAGATGTTTTGCTAAATATTCGTGCAAAAAAAAAAAAAAACCTCTCCGAAATTCTCACACTGCATATCTCGTGTATAATCAAGAATCAGTTCTTCGTGCCACCGTTTAGCTGTGCAACTGCGTGGTGACCCATTTGGAAAACCTCGAGTTAGATCAGATTGGAGTTCCCCGAATGCCATCCCTCTTCCACCGCCTCGACTGCTGTAATGTTCTACTCCTGAACAGCTTCTGTTTGTTGTTGATATATATATTTTTTTCTTCTCTCCTTTCTGCTGTGTATTTTGCTGAAGCTTTAGACTCTCATTAAATCAACTGAGCAACTGCAAGCCTCTATAAACATCAAATCTATAAATTGCACGGATGGTCTTACGCTAGGTCTCAGACAGCGCTACCCTTTGATGAAAACTTCTGGGACAAAAACAGAAAAATAACTAGAGATTCTGAGGCAAGAAGAGAAAGTCTTGTTTTGACACTAAGATTAATTTACAAGTTTTCCCTCACTGGCAAAAAAGAAGGGATGCATTTGTGTGTGAGGGGGGTGAGTGGAAAAAGAGAGATGAGAGAAGCTTTTGATATTTATTAGGCCTGGACCTCACCAAAGACCTCTCCTAGGACTGCCGATGTGACAATTAAGCCAGGTTGTGCTTTGACACTGTTTCCATAGGCAAGTGGCCAAAGTATATCTCCAGTCAAAATATCCATGCCAGCTAACAAGCTTGTTCCCTCTCCATAGAGCTGAGAAGAAAGAGAGGCTGCAGCCTTGAGACATGAACAAAAGCGAGGGGGGCGAGGGGAGTGTTGGAGGAGAGTATAAGACAAAAAAATAAAATAAAAAAAAAGGCGATCCCCTCCCAAAATAAAGCCGCTGGAGTTTGCTGAAGAAAACGGTGTCAGCAAGTAGACGTGATCAAGGTGTTGTGTTCAGCTCCCCCGTCTGAAAACGTCCAACGCCGTCAAGGCCTGACACAATGCCAGATAGGAACCAGGCCCCTGGGTACGCTCTCACTCGCTTTTGTTCCGCTTTAATGACCCTGCCTTGATTCCACCCATAATGCTCACAGCTCTCGCTACACCTTGCCTATTTAGCCCACAGTCATGTCAGCTCGCTTCTCCCAATGCTCAATCTTCGCCCTCATTTCTTTTTTTTTGCTTGTGTGCGTGTGTGTGCGTGTTCGCGTTTTCGTGAATGTGTGTGTTTGCTTGGAAATGCTGTTGTCTTAGAGGAGATCCCTGCTACACAATGGCCATCTAAACTCATTAAGAAAATTCCGTAAAGAGCCATTAACAAACGGGTTCTCTTTGGCCAGAGATATCAGGTCTAATTAGGTGACCGTTCTTGACAGGGTTGCAAAAACAAAAGGCGCACTCGCATTTGAAAAGGTTCAGGTCCCGCAAAGGGCCTCACGTTTTTTTTTCGGGTTTTTTTTTTCGGTTTTTCCCTCTTCTCCTCCTCCCTTTTCTTCATCTCCCTCCACTGTAGCTGACTAATGACTGTGGGTTTAATAACAAAAAAGACAGAAAAAAATACCTTTCTTCCCTGGGAAGGCGACGGGGAGAGGTTCGCCATTTGCCAAACAAAAGCCTTTCCACTTCGGGACCTTTTTCCCCCTCGCCAGGTGATTCGCTGTCCTCATTTACGAGACAATGAAGCCACAGACAGACTTATTGTAAACACTTTGCATGGGCTGTTAAATGGACTGCCATGCCGAGCCAGCAATCCAGGCTTGAGAGCCCATCTCCCGCCCTCCTCGGTCCTTCTCCCAGTTTCGAGTACAGTGTCGACTGCTGCCTTTTTTTCTTGTAAAGGAATTTGCTGTGGTGAATTCGGAGCAGTAATGTGGTTAGATAAGTCCATCCTGATACAACAGCACCTGATATAGTACAAGTGAAAACAGTAGTTTTGACCTCTTTTGCGTCGATATCTTTTTAGGACTTTTAAAGCAACTCATTGCTTTTTATTTTATTAGCGTTACTCTGTGCATCATCTATAAAATTTGCCAAGTTAAGCTTGAGTGGCATACAGTATAATCTGACCTGTCATTTGGCCATTAACAAAAGCTCAATAGAAGTCATGCAGACTAACACCCAGATCAGTTCACTATTATTATATTAAGAGTTTAAATGTTTGAAACATTGTGGTGGCTGAAGGTGTCGCTATCCAGAAAGTGAGAATTCTTGGGGATTTAGAAGTTTTTCGATTGTGCACATTGAGCTGACACTGTCCTATATTTCAAGCTGAAAACAACAAAATTAATTTAATCCATCCATCCATTTTCAGCAGATGTTTCAGGTCCAGGTCACCAGTCTAAACAGAGAAGCTCAGACTTCCCTCTCTCTAACCATCTCCTCCAGCTCTTCTGGGTGATGCCGAGGCATTCCCAAACTAGCCAAATCTCTCTAATGTGTGCTGGTTCTGCCCCATGTCCTCTTCTGAGCAGGGCATGCCTGAAACACCTGACCGAGGAGACATCCAGGAGGCTCCCTAGTCAGATGAACCATTTCAGCTGGTTCCTTTTAGTGTAAAGGAGTAAGGGGTCTAGTCTGAGCTCCTCCCACAGTGAGAATCTGAAAGCAACAACAAACACTGACAGTTGGTGAACAGTTCTTTGAGTCTCAGGGGACACCTCTCTTCACCTAGACTTCAGCTTCTTGCAAATAAGTATTGCCACTGTAATTTCAGTCCCAGTTGGTTAAAATCCAATGTTACTTGAAAGCAGCGCAAGACGCTAAACAAATAGGAGTAGACTGAGTGGTGAAAGTCCAAGAACAACTTGAGTGGTGCTTCTCATGACTGGACAAACTGCTGGTGATAATGCAAGCATGATATTTACATAGATTTACGAACTACTGCACAATGTGGCCTTCAAATGACGCTTCTTAGTCTGCTGCTTTATCAGTACTGTGTTCCATTCTTCTCTGTGTGGCAGCTGAAAACTGTCGCGGGTCAAACAGGAAATTTTTTTTCTTTCTGAACAGAGGCCAGATTTAGAAGTCGGGTTAAACCTGAAGACTGTACCTGTGTAGGGAGAGAAGCTTTAAGTCGTATGCGGCCACTCGCTTGCTCTTCACCCATAGGCTGTCGCCACCTCATCCCTTCGAATGAGCCCCAGCATCAAGTTTGTTTCCTCCCGCCGTCCACGTCCAATTCTATTTACAGTCGGGACCTTTTGCAGCCTGAGCAATCAATTCACGTTTGAATGAAAAGATCTTTCACCGTAATGTGCTACGTACCAAAGACAGATGACCGTGACCTTTGTTCTGCTTTACATTGTATGTGACGGCGTAAAATATATCACCTCTATTTTCAGTGAGAAGCACGGCATAAACAAGACACAAAAAACTTTGACGTGGTCTTTAATTTACCCGGACATTAATGGCTTTTTTTTTTTTTTTTGGCTTAGTGTTCTGTACTATGATATACGTAGCGATCGCACCATGGGAAAAAAGGCTCGGTGTCTTTCACAGTGTTTGGATGTTTTTTTTTTCCAGGAACTGCTGTAAAAGGAGTTTCACTAACACTCAGTTTATAAAGTATACCACTCTGGGAAATTGCATTTTCTCTCACATGCTGAATGTGTCTTCACAACCTTTAGTTTTCCTTTATTTGTTTTCAGTTTTTACACCCAGAAGTGCTTTAACTGCATATCCTTCACTTATTTATTTATTTTTTTGTCTTTTCCCATTTTAATCTCTCTTGTTTCACACCAGACTGCTTTAGATTAACATCTTTTAAGCTTCAGGTTGGCTTTACTTCCAGACAAAAGAATTTTCCCATGTTTACAACCGAGTCGAAAGCGGCTACATTTAAATGCACACCAGCAATACAAGAGTAACATGATTAAGCAAATGGCCCGTGAAAAACTTTGATTATTCCACTGCCATTTTGCTCTTATCTAAAGTAAAGCTGCAATCACACCTATAGTTTGTTTTCGTTGGTCCAAACAGGAGTGGAAAACTTAATTTGAGTTTAGTTTCACACTGTCCAATAACAAGGCAACCACGAGTTGTAAATAAAAGCCATGTAGGTTCGAAATGTTGGCAGTGGAGGTGGAAATTAATAGCTGATATTTTTCTCCCTGGCTTTGCGAGCAGGCAGAGCCGCTCCTGCCTCCTTCTACCCATAATCCCTATGGTTGTTCCCTGTCATTGGTTTGGATTACATTTTCTACTTCTAACGAACCACATCACAGTTCTCTCTGTAGAGGACTGGGACCTTGTCAGCCATCGTGGTGCCGTTTTTCTGTTTTATTTGGTTTTGAACAGCCTCTTTCTCACCTAACATTAAAAACACAGCAGAGTTCATGAGCAAGCTCTGACTGCTCTTAAAGACCAGAGGGCTTTCTTGTATGGGCCACTCCCCCAAAAAGCCAGGATCCTAAAAAAAAGAGCAGTTTTTGGTCTGACCCTCCTTGACCCTGACCCTCCTGAGAACCAAAAAGAAAATGAAGTATAAGTAGCAATAACTGCAATCTCCACTTGAGGCTCTCACTAAAACTGAGTCAGTCCGCAGAAGGGAATGGCTGAGTTCTCCTCTAAAACAACTTCTGAATTATTTTATATGAAATTCACCAATTTAAATTGTACAAAGATGTAAATGTTGCCTTATTTGGTGCCAGTCTTCTTACACTTTATCAAAATCCATCTAGAAGCCTGTCTCGCCAATTAGCAAACATCGTGAAACCCCCTGCAGGTGTTTCTTTTAAATCATAGTCTCAATTTCAAAAGCCAGCAAGAAATTTAAAAAAGGATGTATAGAATCAACAGTTCAACCAGCTCTTTAAAACTACTTAACAGGTCATGTGACTTTCCCCCAGAAAAAAAATTCCTAAAAGTGTTTTTCCTTTTTCTGTTAAAAGGGAGTTTTTCTTTCTCGCTGTCGCCAAGTGCTTGCTCATATGGGGTTGGTTTATTATTGGGTTGTTTTTTATTTTTTATTTTATAAGTCTGAATTCTCCTGGATGTGACCTGAACAAGCATTGCTGCTGTTATGTAATGCCCACTGTGTTTGTTCTATTGGTGCCCTTTGGAGAATTTTTGATAAAATTATCTGCCAAAACATATAAACTAGTGACGCGTACAGTGTGTACCCTGCTTCTTGCTCTATGACAGCTAGGACAGGTTCCAGCTCAACCACAACCCTATATTGGATAAGTGGATTAAAATGGATGGATGATGGAAGGATGGATTATTGTGCATTAAATCCGGCAAACAGCTTGTCCAACAAGTCGAAGCACCAAAATTGGCCCATGCTGTAGTATTGCTTTCAGTAAAAGGTGCATAGCATTACTGATTTTAGCCCATTGCTAGGCTGTTACTCGATAGAATGGTGACTTTATAACAAATCATATATGTTTCAGCTTTTGTAAAGATAAATGACACATGAAAATGATAGGTTGTTTTTGGAAGGTGTTGTAGGAGCATAAATGCTAAAAATGAGCCAGTTTAGCCCATTTTTAGGTTGTTACTAGGTAACATGATGGCATCATAAGATCTAGTATAGACAAGAACCCTCAGGGAACTAAGATGCCAAATTTGGTCATTAAAATCCCGGTCATGTAGGAGATGTTGGCAGACAAGGAAACAAACTAACAGGCAGACAGAGATTTGTAGTAATGTGCTCCTCTGCATTTACCAGCATAGTCTTCTAGAACGTCTACATTTTTATGCTATTTTAAAGTAATTTGTTAACTCCCACCTTCCTCACATTGTATCTTAATCTTACTCTAATTCTGATGTTGCGCTTGAGTTTTGCGTGCCCTATTTTGATTATGTTATGAATTGCTTTAAGTTTCCTCTGTTATTTTCCTCTGTTTTTTCTTATTCCACTTTTCTAGAAAGCAGGTTGTACCAATTTTGATAAATGCTACACAAATAAAACAAAATAAAAACCCGTCAGTGATGGCCAGTAGGAAATTTGGATCCAGTTTGTGTGAATCTGTGATGCACATAATCTAATTCTGTCCAAAATATTCCTGGATCCAGGTCCAGACAACCCTTAAAATGAATCACTTTTATGCCAAGCTGTTCAAAAAAATTTTGTTCAGGTTCATCAGTAGCGGTTTGATTAATCGCATAACCTTCTTGGAGGAGGTAATGAGACACCACAGTGATGTCAGCAGAGATTGTTTTCCCAGAATACTCCAGACACAGGAGATGCCTTTCTGTTTACCAGCTGAGTCCTGACTAGTAAACTAACCTTGATGTGTGAAATTGGTGGAGTTTCCCTCAGATTCCTTTGTGCTACTTTATTTATGGACTTTAAATTGATTATATACATGGATAAGAACAAAATGTTTTTGTCCCATTCCACATCCTGGAGCAGACAGAGTCTCAAAAACGGTGTGTTAGTTTTCTTTTGTGGTGCAAAATATTCATACATAAAACATGCATTCAGGCACACTATACATAACAAAAGCTTGACTGTAGAGGAGCACAGAAAGTACTGTAAATAAGGGGGATGTGATGTCAGTGTGATGGCATATGAGATGAATACGAGTGTCAAATCTGTCCAGACAGTGACAATGATCTGACCACCACAACCTGTGAGCCATTCAAGATACAAAAGCACACACACGAATGCTTCTTTCATGCGATAAAATGACTGCCGCCACACACGCTTTTACTCCAGGAGATTACGGCTGCTTTAAAATTATGATTTATTTGGAGTTTATATTTCAATGCCCCAAAATAAGCAACATTTAGTTGCCGTGTTCTTTAAAAACCTGTTTTATTGGTTTAATGGTTGTTAATGTAGTGACGTTAAAGCTGGCCATCAGAAGCACATGACAGTAAACAAACCCTGAGGTTAGCCAAAGGGAGCCATAAAAATATAAACCAAATTGTCTGTTGCGTCATCCATCACAGTTTACAGACCTACTGCAGCTTCGGCACACTGTTTTTCTGTGAAATGAAGGGATTGTTCCCAATATTTTATGGCCCATTGGGGTGGTAGACTTCAGCTTAATTAGTTTGGTGTTTGACTGATTTCCTGTCACTTAAATAATAAAAGTGTGTTAAGAACTGGAGGTAAGGAGTGTACAAAAAGTAAGAGGCTAGCAACAATGTAGAAGCTAGAGAACACTGAGTGTCGATAAAATTGAGCAACTAAGAATGAAGAAGGATGCTCCTTGACATCTGATGGGCTGGCCAAGAGTTTAGAGCAGGGGTCCCCAATCCCAGTCCTCGAGGGCCGGTGTCCCTGCAGGCTTTAGATCTCACCCTGGGTCAACACACCTGAATCACATGATTAGTTCATTACCAGGACTCTAGAGAACTTCATGACATATTGAGAAGGTAATTTATCCATTTAAATCAGCTGTGATGGATCAAAGAAACATCTAAAACTTACAGGGACACCGGCCCTCGAGGACTGGGATTGGGGACCCCTGGTTTAGAGGATTATTTAGACAACTAAAGTTTGGTAGGTCCATTAGCTGTCATTAACCGCCAGTAACAACACAATGACCGGCAAGTGAATTGCTTTTTGTGTTCTCCTTTGAAGCCATCTGGGATGTAGCAAGCTAATGTGGAAGTGCCTTAAATCTGCCTTACTTTTAATGGCCAACACAGTTACAAAACCAAGTCAAGTTAAGTAGACACTCCTCGGTTCCCTGGATTTGTGACTGCAGTAAACTTTTTCCAGATAAACTTAGTGTTACTGAACGCAACCAATTGCAAATAGTTGTGATGACCAACTGTTTGGCCAGAGGCTCAACTTGCTTGGGGTTGCCTCATGGGAGGCCAGTGGGTGTGTGTTAGACAGGAGTGTTTCAGACCATGTAGACTCACCAGAGACTTCAATAGATAGACCTGTTTTACTTCTTGTTTAATATCTAATCAGCCAATCACTCAATAAGTTCAAGTATATATGCATAGTCAAGATGACCTGATAAAGTTCAAACTGAGCATCGGAATGAAGAAGAAAGGCGATCTGAGTGACATTGAAGTGTTTGTTATTCTGAGTATTTCAGGAACAGCCGATGTATTGAAATTTTCCTAAAATCATCTCTAGGGTTCACAGACCGTGGTGGCAGCTCTCTGAGTGAAAGTGCCTTGTTGATGGACAAGAACAGGGAGTCAATTAACCACTCATTAAAGCCAAAGTATGGAGAAAAGTATCTCTGAATTAATGACATGTTCAACCTTGAGCAGCAGCAGAAAACATCACCTGGTTACACTCATGTCAGCTAAGAACAGGAAACTGAGACTACAGTTCACACAGCCTCACCAAGATTAGATAATATAAGAGTGGAAAAATGTTGCCTGGTCTAAACTTGATTTCTGCTGCAACTTTAATATTGCAGAGTCAGAATTTGGCTTAAATAACATAAAGTCATGGATCCATATTGCCTTGTATCAGCGGTTCAGGCTGGTGGCCACTTTGGGCCCCTTAATACCAAATCTGCATTCTTTAAACACCACAGCCTACCTGAGTATTGTTGCTGACCATGTCCATCCATTTATGACCATGCTGCACTATCTTCTGATGGCAGCTTCAGCAGGATAACACACCATATCACAAAGCTAAGATCACCTCAAACTGATTTCTTGAACATGACAATAAGTTCACTGTACCCACATGGCCTCCACAGTCAACACATCTCAGTCATTTAAGACTGAAATCTGGTTGGCTGCCCATCATATGCAGCCAAAACCTCTGAGGAATGTTTCCAGCACCTTGTTGAATCTGTGCCATGAGGAATGAAGACAGCGCCGAAGGAGGTCCAACCCCTTACTAACAAGTATGATCCGTAAGTATATGCATGTTGTGATTTTATTACTCTACTTATGTCTTGATATGTAATTGCACTTGATACCTTATTTAATATTGTGTTCCCCTTCCAGTGACTGCAGATGGTGTTTTTTTAGCATGGTCCATGACTAACGCATGATTTAATATGTTGGAAATACTAGATTTTTCTAAATGTTACTCATTTAGATTACTAAGGTTTCAAATTGAGTCCTTTCAGTGAAATCTTGTTGATTTACTTAATCTATAGATTTACATTTGTTTAATTAATTGATGTAAGGATAAGTACAAGACAGACAGATTTTGAGATTTATCATTAAAAAGCTTACAACAGTATGCCAATTTATGGACATTTCTACAAAATAATAATGAATAATCTAGTTTTTGTGAAGATTAAATAACTTGATGTACCTTCTGGAAAAAATGGTTACATTGCATAATCTCCTTTGCAGTTTAAATAAGTATATCGCAGAGTAAACTAATACAGTGCTGAATTATTCACATATTTTAATAGTCCAGCCTTGAGCTCAAATCATTGACGCCACATTCATGTTTAACAGGTGCAGTAAAACTTTATCAGTGAGAAAAAAAAGAGAGAAACATAAATGTCTAGAGGCCCATATGACGATGATTCACACCACATTTGCCCATACTGACAATGACTAATAGCTCCACTCAAAGCTCAAACCAGCAGCAGGAGCGCGTCTATGACAAGTTCTTGGGTTGCTCAACAGGTGCCAGGTGAAACCTCCCCAGCTGTCTTTTCTACCCGAGCTCCCATTGGTCAGGAATCTTTGGTGTACAATCCTACTCGCTACAAGAGCCACGTGCTTCTCTCACTACCTTGGCTGAAAAGGTTAATGACCAACAGGTGCTGGTTTATGTGCTGCTAGCTCAGCTGTTTACCTTCATGGAAAATGTGTTGCAGGAGCAGAGCTTTGTCATGGTGGGACATTTGACCTGTGGATATGTGACCACACACTGTATACAGATTTGTCTGTTTTTTATGAAAATAATTGGCCAGTATAGACCTCCAATCTTAGCTTGGTCAATTAAAGGCATACCTGACTAAAAACTGTTGGGTACATTGCAGGAAATGTCATTTACAATAAAAAAAAAAAAGATTTTTACTATACACGCATTGTTGCACATCTTCTTTTAGTCACGGACAAATCTTCAAATAATAAGTTCGGGTTATTTAGATGTCATCCTTCAGGCTTTACCTCTTTATACAGTTAGTTTAAGACAGTTTTTGCCATTCTTGGATCCTTATGATGTCAGCGAGATTTGTAATCTTGGGCAAATGAGACTGCCTATCAGCACAAACGGTTGCCCATCTGTTGCTCTGTTTTTGATGGGTAGCCAATCAAAAGAAAGCTAGCTTAATGAAGGTGTAGCCTGTTTCAAACAAAGCCAATAATACCATAATGGAACTTGATATCATTATAATAGGTCACTTTTTTTCTATTTTTGCCATGTTTTAGATTAAGTTTTTGCATCTTGGGCTTTTTAGAGATCATTAAAAGAGACTAAAGGCCATAAATTTCCATAATTTTAGATTAAAAGTTGTCTTAGGTCAAATTAGTTCAAGCAAGGTGTTGCTGGCAGCGTCTTACTTGCTTTTGTTTATGTTCCAAGTTCCATAATTTACCTAAAAAAAGACAGTTCACAAGTTTTTGTAGGAGATTTTTGTCTGTCAGTAAGTGACATTATTTTCATAAAGGGAATGGAAAAGAATGACTTGACACTCGCCAACTTCTACTTTAAATGTGAATTGTCTCCATTTCCAGTCTGTGTCAATTTCACACCTGCTTGGCATTTAGTTTGCAAGTAGTTGTGGACAAGTTGCCTATGATCAACAGTTGCAGTTTGCTGCAAGAATACGCCTTGGCGTCTGAGTTCACCTAGCGACAGCAAGCTACTAGTTGGCAAGTGGTTCCTGGAGGTTGCTGGCAAACATTGTTCCTTAGCAGCAGTGACCACAAGGGGGTCACAGATTGGCCCCCTATGCCTTTGTGAGTGGGACCCTTAGCAATCAGCAATCAGAGACTGCCAGCAACCTCCAGCAACCACTTGCCATCTAGTTAAGGAATACAAAATTTTCCCTTGTTATCAGTGGTTGCCATATGATTTGAAGAAAGTTTCTTTCCCCCTGCAATTTAATCTTCAGGGTTAGAGTAGAGCAATAAATTCTAATAATTTGCTGTTTTTAAAAAAGCCTTTAATATAAGCAAGCTTTAAGTTATTTGTCAAATTACCCTACAAGATAGAGCACGAGGTGTCCTTCTTTGCTGGGTCTTCTTCCCCCTTTCCTGTATCTAAAGGTGTTCCTCGATATTAGGACCAGTGTTCTTCTCCACAACTATCCACGCTCCTACTGCTCGGATCGCTGTGCATAGAACATCAAATCCGATATATATAAAATATACCATAAATGTAAAATCTGTCATTGTGTGTTTCGGTGAACCTGCAGCCAACAAGATATGTCTGCATGTGTGTGCAGTGTAACCCACCTACCCTATACACACACAGTCCTTTCAGCATTTATTACTCTCCTGGACTCGTGAAACTCTGTTTGCAATTTAAGGCCACAAATTAGAAGCGTAAGTCATCTGTTTTCCATAATCCCCCCATCAGACCAGGAGCTGCATGACCCCCCACTTGCACACACATACACAGAGCCACACGTGGATTCAAGTGGACATTCATACATATGCATTGAGCACCTGAACTATGTATTTTTCTTCTCTTTTATACCTGAATGTCTGTTAATAAAAAAAAAAAAAGGCAACAGTTTAGCGAAAAAAAGGTGGCCCATCATCAATTCATCTGTCTGCTTGTTTACTGCGTGACATAACTTCCAATAGATACCGTGTGTAAACACTCGTGATTCTTAATACACTGAATGACTCTTTAAACTGTCAGGCTTCCAATTTAACATATTACAGACAAGCGCAGTAATCTGCAGAGGTTAATGCTGTGTGTTTATCTGTGGCGTGAGACTCTGAAAGTGTGTGTGTGTGCGTCTGTTTAAATGTGTGTCTTTTGTTTGTCTTGACTGTTCTCATGTGCATACCTTTCTGCATGTGTAACAGTGGCTTGTTCGGGGTATGTGTGATAATGCAGCAGCTCTGCATCTGTGTGTGTGTGTGTGTGTGTGTGTGTGTGTGTGTGTGTGTGTGTGTGTGTGTGTGAGAAACTCCGGCAAAGGTGACGTGTCCTACATGTTCACTGACAGCTTTATAGGCTCTGTGGCTCATGAGGGGAACAGGATTATGGGAAAGGAAGCACACACACATATAGAGACACACTCAAGCTGGCTATTGTCCCAGACAGTACCGTCAGGTGAGGTCCAAGGTTCAGTGCTCATATTATTAACAAGAACAAGCTGGTGCCCAGTAAACACACCTACAACTTGCTCAAGCGGAAAGCTGAATTGTTGGGGGTCAAGCGGGGCCGAAGGGGTTGAGTTTACCGCTGTAATTATCTGAGTAGGCAACTAGCTGATCTGAAGGGTCCAGAGAGATTGACAGAGTGTGTTTGGAAGAAAGAGTTCATTGTATGTCTAAGACTTAGTATACAGAGGGGGTTATACTTTTTAATTTTTTTTAGCTCTGTGTTTAGTTTATGTTTTTGAGATGGGATATTTTATTCAGATCAGATTATGTCACCAGGACAGTCGAATGTAATATTCTTCATGCAAGATGTCATAAAATGATGCACTCAATCAACATAATTTGCACCTATATATGTGTGTTCCAGTCTTCAGAGCAAATCCAGCTAACCTTTATTTATTTCCCATATACTAATGAACTGCAGCTTAAAGTTAAATGTGGTATTTTTTAAAATTTCATACATTTTCAAATTTGTTTTGCTCAATTCGATCCAACTACAGCTAACCTATGATCTTATTTTTCCTCGGCTCTTTAGTTCTCTTTTCAGCCAATGTGAACAAACGTTTGTGTTAGCAGTTTATGCAGTTCGAGAGAATGGGATACAATAATCCATGAGCAGAGATGGAAATGGATTCAATTCAATTTAGTTTTTTTTTATATATAGTGCCAAATCACATCAACAATCACCTTAAGATGGTTTACATTGTACCCCAAAAAGCAGAAAATCCCTATGAGCAAGCATTTGGTGACAGTGGGAAGGAAAAACTCCCTTTTAACAGAAAGAAACCTCTGGCAGACGCAGGCTTTGGGAGGAGTGGCCATGTGCCACGACCAGCTGGGTGTGGCGGAAGGAAGACAGGACAAAAAGGAAAAAAAAGCCACTTCCTGGACCCGTTTCTAGTACCTAAAAAGATGAACAGGTCTCCAGCTGGGTGTCCTTTGGGTAGGACATGCCTAGAACGCCTTAAATAGTTGGCAGCATGCTGGTTGGTCACATGATGAAGACACACTGGCTTTTTTTTATATGGCAAAGTAGTGGCTCTACTTCCAAATGCCCGAGATCCTCACCTAGTCTCTGAGACAGCTTCACTTTCACACTCAACTCTTATGGCAAGGATACATCCATCTATCTATACATTACAACAGCTGTTACAGTGAAAAGATAGCTGACTATTTATATACTTCAAAATGAATTTGTGTAATATCTATGTTTAAATAAAGACATTGATAGAAACTCTATACTGACTGTTTGTTCAGTTTGGATTATTGCTAATCCAAACTTTAAATGCGTCAGAAGTACATTTGGGTTTTGGGCAGTTGATCTGTGATCTTTTCACTTCCTACTATTGCTGTTTTATAATTAACATTGGTCATTTATAACGTTTCATATGTCTCAAATTCACTTTGCAAAACTGTCAAATGAATGTGGGAACTATAAATTTGATTTGCAGATGTCTGGAAAAAGTGGGAATCCCCAAATGCTTCCCATTTTCTTCCCAGTATTTAATAGAGTCCAAGAGGGAGCGCATACACGTCCAAAATTTCTGACCAGGTGCTTGATACAACTGGTAAGACTATTAAACAGACACAGTGTGGATCTGCGGTCCTGGGTGGATTATTCAGAGACATTTGGGGCTCAGCTGTTCATCCAACAACATACCAAAGGAGGGAGAACAGGTTGTCTTCTGTTTTTACTGTTGTAATTTTCATTTTGAGTGCCAGATCTGCAGATGTAAATGTAAGCTGATCTGGGGAACAAAAAAAAAGCAAAAGCCCCACATTATCTGACTAACAACATCCTCGCCATCAACGCGGTAACTTCACACCGCACACTTCTGAGTACTGTAGACCATTACCGTAGTACTTGGACATCAGTGATATCTGTCACCGATTCGACATAATGGCTTTAGACCCTGTCTTGTGGAAATCTACATCTCACCGCTGTTAACCCCACAAGAAACAAGAAAAGCATTTGACTGCAGCAGTTGGAACCCTTAATTAGGTTGAAGTAGGTCTCTTTGAACCAACGGTGTTGGAGAAAAAGCAAAATGTGAAACATTTTCGGCCTCATTATAAGTTATCTAAAAGGCAAGGGCTCGTGATAATGAGGGCCATCCAGTGGGATGCGATGCGGTGGGAAGAGAGCGCCTAATTGTGTCAAATGGCTGGAAGTATTTCACTTTGAAATACGGGAGAAAGGGGGAGAAAATAAAGCAGGGATGCACAACACAGGCACAGAATGTAGCATTAGTGTCAGAAAATAAATGAGGGACCACAGAAGCTATAAGAGCGTGAATATATCCGGGTAATATTAAAGCTGATGTGTGTCGTACACTTTGTCAGAGTCACACCTCTTAAGTTTAGTTGCAGCATTGCCAAACAACATACATCTAATTTAGTCCACAGGCCAGAGGCAAAAACAGGTCTCAGTGTTTTAAATGGAAACACCAACTTCTCTTTGGTAGTTTTGTTTTCTTGTCTGGATTTAACAACATTTCATCATGATTCCAAGCAGTTTGTTTTTCTTCTGAGCAACCAGTAGAGGAAATAATAAAAAGTCTTTCTTGTAGGCTCATTGGATCAAATCGGTCAAAACAGGTTTTTCATTTT
>VUQR01009820.1:0-22850 GCA_015108515.1 Hemichromis elongatus | reverse complement strand
GACAACAGTACCCCCCCCCCCCCCCTTCTTTTTTTTCTTAAACAGTTGCTTTCTGTACTCCGGTTTGAGAGCAAACATGTGCAATAAAAGAGAAGAAAAAACAAACTTGTGCTCTTTTTTTGGTCCCCTGTCCGTTCTCCACCTGCAGCTCACAGAGCTGACATCATGGATTACCTCACCATGAGAACATGTTCACCAGGGACATGGCCTAGATGCCGACACTGGACGCCATCCCAGGTCGCCCTGGATGAACGCAGCTTGTCGCATCACAGTCCCTCCTTGCAGGAAGCCTCCGGGTTTAAATCAAATGCAGCGAGTCGACTCTGTAACTGACCGTCATAAAGTGCTTTCACAAACACGCCGGATATGTTGTCCTCCTGTGCTGCATTAATTCACAGCCAGGAGAGCTTTTTACAGTCCTCTTGTAAATGTAGTGAACTGATGTTTTCAATTAAAGTCAGCTCAGAGGTGAGTTTCAAGCCTTGATGCATAAAACAACCTTAATAAGTTTTCATCGAGTCGTATCTCTCGAGTTGTTGGGAAGAAATATGTCCTGTGAGGTGAAGGCGCTGGAGGTCGGCCACACAAGAACAGGTCCAGCTGTGAGAGGAGGTGAAGGTTTGATGTCAGCTCTGGGAGGATATACTCCTCCACATGTCAAATGAACTCGCAAACAGGCTTCTAGAGAGACACAACTACTTTTTGTGTTTGTTCAGGATGATATATGGAAGTGTGCGCACCTTTTTTCACACAAATCAGTCTGTCTTTTATGGCTTGGCCTTCTATCTTTACACATTATTACTATTTGGCCTTAAATCACTACATACCACTGTTTCCACAAGTACATTTGTACTATAGACTGATTTTTAGGAGTCCCATCAGCCCTAGCTTCAGATATCCTTCCTGTTGTTTAGCATACATTAACATAAACAGGTAAACTTTCTTAGAAAGATATTTTAGAAAACAAAAATCCCCAAAGGTGATAAATATTTCATGCACACCTTCGATTGTATTTCCTTATATCTTATCTCCATCCTGCTACACGTCCCAGAGCAAATAAAAAAACAACAATCCGAAAACACATCGGCGAGACTTATTGTGCATGTTTTTGATAGCAAAGGTGGCGTCGCACATGTTCCTTGGCGAAGTTGGTGTCTGCGTCTGTATAGTGCTGTAGGAGGTTGTCATTAATTACACCTTTGATATGCATGGTTATGTTACTTGTTGCAAGCTAAAATAAAAAGCTTTGCAATGACAAAAGTAGATTATAAAAACATTTGGCAAAGTGGCCAACCAGCACTTGTACTCTGATAGTGTTTTGTTGGGAGTAACATTATTAGTGTCATTATTATTGTTGATGTAGTGCTGCTGTTATGACGTCCTGGGATTGTTGTTAGGCAGTGATCATATCATGGATAAGCTTCTTTACTGAATAGACCTTCTATTCAGTATGACCAGAAAAGTGTAAACTTACCCCATAAACCTATCAGAAAAATTAGATCAAGGACATCTCTGCAAGACTTTTTGCCACCACAAATATTGCCCAAGTTAAAGGTGTATTAAGACTTCTTTTGTCTGCAGGGCTTAATGAACTTCTTTCAAAAATTGTGTCTTTTTATTGCAATACATGAAATGATTGTCCTGCATCTTGCCTCTGGTCTATACCCGCCAAGCAATATTTGCATAGAAATACTTAAGCTACCGCAGAAAGTATTAAAACCTAAACTGAAACTAGCAAATCCACTCTGGAAACTAAGTTAAACTTAACCGAATTAAAAAAAAAAAAATATCAGTTTAAAAAAAAAAAAAAAAAGATAGATTTAATACATTTCATGATGGTTTTCCATCTTATATGCTCTCTATATGAAGGAAGCTAAAGTTGGCTGGTGATGGTAAGTTTTTAGCTCTGGTCCCTCATTGTGGGTTATACTAAAAAAAAAAAATTAAAAAAGGTCTTTTTTGTAAATATCAAGTTGTGGAACCATCAACACAATGGAGAAATGCTCAACTTGAGATTTTTCAAATCATCTTATGCTATGGTAGGTGGCTAGCGATTCATCTGCATTAGTAGGTAAGCTAATGTTAGCCACAGGAAGATAACTTTTGCTTGGTTTAGATCCCTCAAACCAAATTAAGCTTCTTACAAACACATGCTACAAACACATGAAGGATGTTAATTCTAGTTTTCCCCTCACACTGATTTACATTTCAATTTGGCCATACTAGCTTGACTAGACAATGTTAATGTGGTTGATGTTAGCTAAACATTTGCTATCATTTGACAACATGTTAATTTAAAAGTATATCTTGTTTATGTTGTGCCAAAAGTTTTTAATTTTTTAATGTCCCTGATTAAAAGACCCATCTTTAGCGTAACAGTGGTGGGCCTTTCAAACTCCTTCCAAAGTCCTTGAATGACACATCCTTTGGATATTGCTTGAAATTTAGGCTAGTTCCTTTTTAATAAAAATAATCATATTTTAGGTTACAGTCTGTTCTCACATTAGTAAAAGAAACACAAAACTGCTTCACAGTCTCACCAAACCTTTTGAAAATAAGTTTTAAGTTGCTTTCCTCCTGTTAAGTGTATGTTTCACCACTTTCCAGTGCAGAGGGCATAGCGAGCTGGGAAGAGGAACACCCCTGAGCTCCTCGGTGCAAAGTTTCCCTGCAGCTCGTCACTGATTCACATGACCTCAGAGTGACTGATGGAGCAGGAGTTGGCTTTCGACAGGGCTGGTGTTCATCTATGAAAAGTTAAAGTCATTCCTAATTGTCACGCTCTCACAGCACTGTGTTTCATATTTTATGCAGAGGTAAGTCTTCTGGAAACATTTCAACATGATGCATTGAGGAGAGATTTTTTTTTTTTGCTTGAATAGCGAAAAAGCTTCTAGTTACTTTGAAGATTTTAAAAAAAAATATGCCCAAATAGTCCTCCATTCAACAAAAACAAAACTTAAAGTTGTGTCAGAGGTTTACATCCACGCATCATGGGCTTGAATGTCGTGGTAATTTTAGACCGGTAATGATCTTTTAACAATCTTTTAATAAGTGGTGCTGAAGGTTCTACGTGTCTTTTAACTTGACGGGCCCATTACACTCTCATTAGTGATCATCATTAACTATAACTAGTAGTTTTTTTATGCAATACAGAAGTGACTTGTTTGATAGCACTCATTGGATTGACCAAATTTCAGAACAGTGGGAAAGTCCAAGGAACTCAGTGAAGATCAAAGAAGCAGAAAGCAATCTTAAGTACAAGTTTTAAGCTTGACTGAAACTTTCAGCTGTCAATGTGAACATTCCAAATGCAAAAAAAGTTTTATGGTCAGACACAAGAAAGACTGAGCTGTTTGGCCACAATGACAAGATGTTGGAGGAGTAAAGGTGAGGCTTTCAGACCTAAGAGCACTGTACACGCTGCCAAGCATGGTCATGGTGGTAGCATCATGCTTTGGGGTTGTTTTGCTGCCAGTGCTACTGGTACATTGCACAAAGTGAATGGAATAATAAAGGAGGACGACTACCTGCAAATCCTCAAATTAACAGCTGGACAGTTGAAATTAGTACACAACAGGACAATGATCCCCAAAAAAACACATGAAAACCAGTTTTGGAAGGGATGAAACAGAATGGCCTTACCAAAGCCCTGACCTCAACCCTGCTGAAAATGTGTGGACGACACTTAAAAGCCGGGTCTGTGCCAGTAAACCAACCAGTTCAAATTAGCTGCGCAAATTCTTCCGAGAGACGCGGTCAAATACGAGCCAGAATTATACCAGAAGCTCGTTGATGGCTGCCATTGTGATCTGATGATATGGTATACAATTATTCCAGTCAGGAAAAAGAACAGTTCAAAGAAATCCTTAAAAGCACAAAAGTACCCTGACATTCATGCCCATGATGTAAACTTGACCACAAGTGTAAAATACAGCCTAAAGAAATATTTAAACAGATACAATAAAAGTCTTTAAACCCCCAAATTTCGATCATTTGTTATCCCTGATAGCAACTACAATAGCCCCATTTGGAACCCAGTTCTCAATATTATTTTCCTAAATACAAGGTCTTAAATAATCAGGCCCCATCTTATTTTAATGACCTTGTAGTACCATATCAACCTATTAGAGGATTTCACTCTCACACTGCAGGCTTACTTGTTGTTCCTAGAGTATTTAAAAGTAGAATGGGAGGGAGAGCCTTCTGTTTTCAGGCCCCTCTTCTGTGGAACCAGCTTCCAACTTGGATTCCGGAGACAGACACTATCTCTACTTTTAAGATTAGGCTTAAAACTTTCTTTTTTGCTAAAGCATAAAGTTAGGGCTGGATCAGGTGACCCTGAATCCTCCCTTAGTTAACAGACGTAGGCTGCTGGGGGATTCCCATGATGTATTAAGATTTTCCTTTCCAATTGCCTTTTTTACTTACCATGTGTAAACAGACCTCTGCATTGAATCACACTTGTTATTAAGCTCTGTCTCTCTTCCACAGCATGTCTTTTATCCTGTCCTCCTTTCTCTCACCCCAACCAGTCACTGCAGATGGCCGCCCCTCCCTGAGCCTGGTTCTGACGGAGGTTTTTCCTTCCCACTGTCGCCAAAGTGCTTGCTCAT
This sequence comes from Hemichromis elongatus, assembly GCA_015108515.1. Classification (NCBI taxonomy): domain Eukaryota; kingdom Metazoa; phylum Chordata; class Actinopteri; order Cichliformes; family Cichlidae; genus Hemichromis; species Hemichromis elongatus. The sequence continues at coordinate 18,234 of VUQR01009820.1, read as the reverse complement.
AGGGGGTCACATGATTGTTGGGTTTTTCTGTGAATTTATTATTGTAGGGTCTACATAAAATGTAAAGCTCCTTGAGGCGACTGTTGTTGTGATTTGGCGCTATATAAATAAAACTGAATTGAACTGAATCGAATTATTTTCTTCAGGCAAAATAATAATAACTAAATGACCCTCAGTCGGGTTCAGGCCTTTTTTTCTGCGGTAGAAAACCTTTTGAAAACACCACTAAAATGGAGAATTGCATGTCACAAGCAACTTTTTAGGCTTCAGTGAAGCCGACATTTCCCTGATAGCGAATCCCTGCGCCTCCCCAAACAGCCAGAGTGTGTTCACCTTTGATATCCAAACAGGCATCAACACACACAGTCTGTCTGTTTTGACTGCATTCATCATCCTGAAAGCGTGTCTCCACGATCCTGCCGTCAGCTTTCACCTCTGCAGCCAGAGTCAAGACTGATGTTATTACCTTATCAAAGGTGGAGGTGTCTGCAGCTCCGGGGGAAACGAAAGAGAAACCAGGAGAGAGGCGGTGGGAGGGGTTGATGGTTTTCTTTGACTGGCTGGCAGCCGATGGGACACCGGGCATATTTATCCCTCACCGCCAGCTTATCAGTGGGGCCTGTAAATCTACCTGACAGGTCTTTACAGGTGCCGTTAATCCCGCTGATTCAATTCATTTTGCTAACTGCTCGGATACGGACTCTCTCCGCAGGGAAGATCAAACCCTTCGCCCCGTTCTCGGCGCGTTAGTTTGTGTTGTCCTCGTGATGGAAAGGCAAATCCACTCTCTCTAACGTGGAGATGAAAGGCGCAATGCAGCCTCCGTGGCCGTCAGATTTATTCCTGCAAACATGTTTGTGGTTCTTTATTTGCTGCACACAGGGTTTGGCTTTTTCTAAATGCTATTTACAGAGGAGAAATTTGCAGTGCAGGTATGCAGTTTTTCAGCAGCGCCCTGTTACACCCTCGTAATTATTTGTACCTCGGAGGTGCTCGGTTTGCCTTCAAATCTTGTGCTCCACAGTTATAAAGGTGCTACTGTTTAGAGGTGCAGTCCTCATTTGTTTCACCGTGGGTTTTTTTCTGTCCTTTCAGGACATTTTTGCCAAGCCAATACTCTGAATTGCCATTTCGTTTTCACTTAATTGTTTTGTGTTCTTACTTTTTGCCTGTGTGGCTGTAAAATTTCTTATATTTGTTAGTTTGGTCTTCGGTAACTGGAAAACGTGCTCTGTTGGGATATGGCGACTGACCAGGCCACTAAAAAATTCCCATTTCTTTTCATTGAAATTCACCTCTTTCGGTTGGTTTACTTTTATCCATTTGCATTTAGCTGAATCTAAGCAGGGAGTCTAGCTCTGTACACTTACCAATTTCATCCTGCTTCTTCTATCAACAACATTACTAAACACTAGTGACCCGGTTCCACTTGAAGCCATACACGTCAAGGCCATAATATCACCTCCACCATTTCTGACAGATTACGTGGTACGCATCTCTCTCTCCTTACCTTCTTTCCTATTCTCTTCACAAAATTCAGGTACAACTTCATTTTGGTTTCATCTTTCCAAAGACTTCCTGCTAGAACTGGGCAGATCTATTTAGATGTTTCATCTCAGTGTCTACTCTCACCTTCCTGTTCTGTTCCTGAGTGGAACTGGTTGTTTACCCTCCATATTTTCATTCATTAAGGGGTCTCTTGGTTGTAGATTTTGATAATCAAATGCCTGAAATCTCCTCAACAGTGTTTTTGTCTTCATTATTATCCACCAAAATAATTCTGTGATCACTTTAGTTGTCTTGTGTGGTCATAAGGCACTTTTTTGAGCAAGCCATTTATTATTATTAATATTGTACCTGATTAATTTAATTAATTTACTTCTTGGGACCTAATGGTGGCCTCCCTCTTTTGCCCTGACATCTCTTTGAACCTCATATTAAGAGTTCCAGTGAAAAGATATAAAATACAAATTAAACACTTTGGACTAACTTCATTTATTTTGTCAATTTCATCCATCAATCTGCTTGTCAGCTGATTACCTATAAGTCTCTCTAAATGGGGAGCTGTGTATAAAAATGCCAAAAAAAAATTGAACAGGTAATGCAAAACTTTTGTTTAACCCCTTAAATTAACGCAGGAAGTCTGCCGTTCAGTACAAATGTGATTAGTTGATCTAAAATCCACTATGGTGGTGTATAGAGGCCAAATCTTCGGGCCTATCTGTATTTCTAGTGAAGACAGCATGGCCAGATGTTGATGAAAAACTAGTCTCAACATCTGCTGAGCATTTGATTTCTGAAAGTATCTTTATTTGGTTTGGAGGAGTAAAATCAGCCCTGTTGTTTATCTAATATTAGTTTGCCTGCTAATGCAGATGAATTGCCAGATGATTGTATAGATGCTTGTCAGTATAACTGATGATGATTGTACAGTTGCTTATTTGTTAGTTTTGAGGACAGGAAATGCTGTTAATCATTAGTAAGGAGACTTTTTGGGGGAAGATGGTCATATGTTTACCAAGCATACCATCGCTTCACTTAGTGCTTTGCCTGGAGTGCATGAACATATAGAAAAATCTGTGCCAAAGTGATGTCGGTTTATTTTTTTGCATTTGTGCATTTTCATCGTTATTCGAAATCCTCAGCCACATTTAACATTAAACAAAAGCTTAATAAGTCTACTTTAATAGTTCCTTTAAAGCTTGATTAAATTCAGAGGTCTGGAAACCAGCTAGGATGAAGTCGCCTCTGCGTATTGTTTTCTTTGAGATTTGCTATCAGCGATCTGTCAGACGGTGCGCTGCGGTGTCTCAGTCCATGTTCGCAAAGCGAGCAAAAACATCCAGGGCTCACTGGAATCAGGGAAACATGCGGATGACCTAAAAATAAATAAATAAAAGTGTTGCAGGAGCAAAAGTTGAACTTTTGCCACTTTTCTGAGCTTCTCATTTCACTAACTGTTATTTAAAGCCTGATGCTTCCATCTACAGCTTTACTCAACATTTATAAGGCAGCTAGTAATAATCTGAAACTTGACCGATCGCCAAAGCAGAAATTCCCCTTCTTGCGTCCAACCTGAAAGGCAGGAAAGACGTCATGCACATATGCAGACCAGCAACCTTGGAATCGTCCATCTCAAGGATACCTGAGCAGTAAAGAAGCTGTAGAAACAAATCGCTCTTGCCTTGATAGTTTGCTGAACGCACTCATTTTGAATCACTGAAGTACTAGCCTTTGTCTGCCCATCGTACCGTACTCTCACTTCCTTCCTAAATGCAGCACCAAGCTTCTTGTCAGTGATTCTCCAAGGCCCTTTTTCTGATCTTGAGAAGGCCATTGGCGGGGGGGGAGGCGGTTAAAACAAGTGTAGATTGAATCTTGGCAGGTTTGCGTGTTTAAACGCAGCGGTCACCTCCGCCTGGCTTCCTGCTGCAACCATCAAGCACCAACCTTATCATTTCCTCACGGTGATTAGGCCGCTTCCTGGTGACTGCGTCGCAGGTTCAAGTTCATTTATGTTCAGCAGTTTCTCAACCTTCTGGTGAGTCATCAAATGAGAAGAAAAAGATCAAAACGATGACCTTTTAAAAGTAAACATGACTTTAATTGCCTTTTTCCTTCGTACAAATTGTAATCTCTTGCATCTGTCTAAGAAGACAAGAATCCGAACCTTTACTTTGGACTCTCTCGGAAGCCTTTGTTTCACATGCTGTCTCGCCGAGTACGTGTGCAAACTTTCTTTATTTCTGCAGCCAGATTTCCTCACAACTTTTGTGTAATTAGCATACATGTGAGGGGGAGAGTGACGGTGCCTTTAATTAAGCACTATCTACCAATGTGGTTGTTAATAAAAAATGAGAGAGAAGAGCGTCCCGCACAGCTCTGGGATTTCAACCTGCAACCCCGTCCGCTGCCGGCCCCTCAGCGAGCTGCCTTTTTCTGCTTTCCCTCCGTCTCTGATGGGACGTTCTCTCGCCGGCTCAGAGCTGCGAGGGGCGTTTATCTCTGACCCGCAGGTTCGTCCTCGCTGTCTCAGCTGCCAAAACAGTCCCATTCAACATTGTGCTGAGTTCATCAATGCTCCGCTGACACAGTCACACACACACACACGCACACACAGACATGCGGGCACGCTCGCACAGATGCACACTGCAAAAAATATCCTCTGCAAATTGTTCGTCTGTGAGACTCGGTGGGCTGGATTGTGTCATTTTCTTTATTTTTTTAAATCACGTATGAGTTTCTATTTTCATAAATTATTCTGTAACTTACAATCAACTTAATTACTATCAGTGGTGCTTATAAAGTGCTTTTCCACCATAACTGAGCACTCAATTAGGACTAGGGGTTTGGAGCCGGGTGGGACTTTATTCCCTCTCTTTATTAAAAGCTGCATTCATCGATAATGATTCATTTACAACTGCATCATATTTAAAACTCCATGTATGAAAGCTGTGAGGAAAACTAACTGCTATAAAAAGTTTTATGACAAGCCTCATTCGTCCATTCTTACACATGCATGCAGCACTTTTTGGTCTACGTCTGATCACAATCAGAATCCAGGGGGGGTCCCAGGGCGGTTACTTACGCCAAAAATAAACATGAAAGACAGAAAATGTAAACTCTACATAAAAAAGATGTAAAAATACCGAAGTGTAATGTTAAATTTACAAAAAGTTAAAAAACAAAATGTTACGTACTGAATAGTAATAAGTACAAGTATTGTAAGAAAAAATAGTCCAGGCGTGATAAGGTGGAGTCTTTTACTAACCATTGTCTTGGGGCTGTGCAGCACAGTGTGAGAGATTGTCCTGTATTGACTGTTACTTGGACAACATTGTCTAGCAATCACTCACATTCAGGTTCAGGTTCACTATCTTGCACAAGGATACCTATATCTTCTCTAAATGTGGCCAATCTCCTCTTTGGGTTCCTCATTTTTACATCCCTCCCTAAAACGTTTTGATTTGGATGCTCCTCACCATCAATCCGTCACACTGAGCATGCCCTAAACAGATGAGATTAAAGTTTCGTTTTGTCATAAAATCTCCTTTTTAAGAGAGCAACAGAGACTGCAACAAATATAAACACAAAGTACAGAAAGAAGCACAAGTGACACACAGTGCAGGCTGGTTGTATGCAATAACATGTCAAGAACAAGAGAGACTTCAGGGGCAGCCACCTAAACTCCTTCTGACACCTCCAGCTCCTTCTGTAGATTATTCCAGGAATCAGGGGCGGCATATTTAAACGGCTTTTTTTTCTGTTCTGACTCTGAGGACAACTACTTCCCAAATATTTTAAAATATTTAACAGCTGTATGAAGCCGTTGCTATCAAATTCCCCAGTAATCAAACTATGTTTCAGATGTGTGGCATTTTCCACAGTCTAAAAACGGGGTGGGGGAGGGGGTCGCCTCCACAGTCCCAGATTCTCATGCAGCCCCTTGGGAAAACTAACTGCTCACCCCTGCTCTATAACGCTGTGCACGTTGTCATTTGTCATTGTACAAACTTTGAGCCAGCACTTAATTGATGTTATACATTCACAAAGTGAGTAATTTGATTATTGCACAAGTATTTCTGGTTCTGACTAGCAAGTGCACCTATTTCTTACTACTTCCCTTTAATTTCAGCTTGGACCTCAAATTTGCTCAGTTTTATTTTATATTTAAAATGTTCACACTCTTCACAGATGGAGCTAAGTGCATTGGTCAGGAAGAGTCCACTTTTCTCTCTCCTTTATGGTAAACTCGAAACTACAATACTAATGACTTTTGCATTATATTTTGGGATTTGTTAGGGATTGGGATTGTCTTACATAATGGCCACAAATAATAATAATCCAGCAAAATAATTCTTGGAAATCCCCATCTTTAAACAATTAGCTGTTTATAGCAGCGCTAACATTCACCCAAAGACAAAACAACAGTTTTTTAGTGTGAAAGCACAAAGTGTCCAAGCCTGAAGGCAGTGCGTCAGGTTAGGTGCGTGACCGGGGGCAAACTTACTGCTTGACATTAATGAATACGTCAAAGAACTTAATACTGTTATGGCAGTTCAAGGCCCTGCTTGCCAGATTTGCCTCCCTGTGACTTTGCATGAAATATGTCCTCCACTGTGTCACCACAGCAGCCCTTCAACTTTAAATTTCATTCTGGGTAAGAGGACAGTGAGTGCACAAGTCAAGTGACTCTAAGGGGACTTCCAGGGAAGGATATGAAAATCTTCTAAAGAAAAAGGCCTTTAAGGGAAGATTGTGGGTTTTTTCCTTTATTAAGCGGGGAACAGTTGAGAGATGACAGGAGTGCAAAGACACACAGTGCATTTAAACCTGGGTCGCCTCGTTGCATATGGGTCACCTGCTTAACCCGGTGAGCTAAATGGCATCCTGAAAGACTGGCTAAAATTTGAATCAAACTTTACTTCTTGAACTGACGTAGCTATAAAGCTTTCCATCAAACTGTCATGGCTTTGTTACTGACGGTTGAGCCGTAGATGATATAAATGAAACGCATGGATGTGAAAGTTAGCAAAAAGACTTGTGGTCTTATGATGTCTATGGGCTCAACCTCACAAAACACTTTCCTGATGAGTTCATCAGCTCAGTCACTGATTTCGGGTGAGTAAGCCCATAGAGAAGGATAATCCAGTTTATACTCACGGTCATGTCAAAGTAAAAGCCACACCTCCTTTGTCAAATCCAATTAAAACACAATATCATGGCGATGGCAAAAGTGGTCAGTTCGAGTCCTCGGAATGAATGGATGCCATCCCAGGACAGCTATGTTTTTCTTTTTAGCTACTACTGAAAATGAATGACATCCCACAACTTCCAAGTGGAAATAGCACTGAGAACAGGAAGTGGGCAGGCCCAGAGATAAACCTTCCCCTACTTCCAGGTGAGCGACTGAAGCTACGATAAAGAATATCACTGATTGACATATGACCTGGTAGTAAAGAAATTATAAGGTTACCTAGCCAACCAAAGCCTAGCATGTCCATGACAACTGGCCATCAGGTTCAAATTCCAGTGTGGACACAGCTTTGTACTGTCTACAGGTGAATCCCTACTGGATAATCAAAGCTATAGTTGCCTAGGTAACTCTTGTATTTATTTACCTCATCATTACCACATTATTAACATTCATCAGTCACTGATCACTATGCTAGTTGCTTCCTCCGTGGATTCTACTCTTAATCCAAATAACAATTATTATCCAATTATGTATTAATAAAGCATCCATATGAATTTTTAACCTAATTAAAGACAGTCACACATTGAGTCCCTACTATAGCATAAAAAAGTCCTAAACCCAAATGAAGATATATGTAAAAATACATCACAATTGCTATTTTTGTGTTTCCATCAGATGAATCGTTTTCTGTTAATCAAGCTGTCGATGAGAGAACCTTTCACTTGGGTGTTGAAAAACAAAGGATTCAAGCAGGAGTATCCAATGCAGTTTACTTTTTATAGTGTACTCATAACTTGCACATTCACACAAAAACACAACAAATCCCAGGCAGGAAAGAACCGGACAACCTCAGTCCTTTTGGCTGGATATCTGGGGGCCTCTGTGACAACTCACGCCCCCTCCATCGCCTATACTGCCTATCAACCTCCGACAGGTCAGGTCCTCACGCACACGTTCGCCGAAGGTCCCCAACACGCGACCTCTCCCCTGTCACAACTGTCACTTGACTTTAGCGAGCAAAAAACCCTTTTATCAGAAAACCTGAAGCTCGGCCCTGACAAAACCGGGGAACTGCCAGAGACTGACCCCAGTGTATATTTAGCAGCAGCTTTGGCAGTCGCCCATCCCAACTGTCGAGGCTGTCAGAGCCTCACATGCACAGCAGCCTGCCCTCTTCTCCCACCTCACTTTGATTATGTTGAGAGGGAGTTACACAGAGTCGGCTCATTGTTCATTCAATGGCACATAATCAGGTAAAGGCACATTTGTGGCATAATTATCCTGTTTAAACCTCTTTTGACTCTTTGAAGCTTTGATATCTGAAAGTACCACGCAGGTTTCTCAAGGTTTGCTGGGAGTTTCAACATCTTGCAAAATTTGGAGTCCAACAAAGACGTTTTGGGCTTCCTCCAGAGGAAAATCACTGCTTAATCAGCCTTCTTTAAGTTCTGATTAATTTATTCAAGCATAAAATACATTTTATATCAGATGGCCAGAAAATCGACAGACTTCTGTGAAGCAGGTTCACACTGATGCTTTGCCTACACTATATGCATACCAATTGTACTCAGGTTGGCTGACAAACTCCAACCTCCCCAAAAAATAAAAGACTAATTTTTGTTCAGGAAAAAACGATTTCAATCCCTGTTAACAAAGATTCCCGGATGTGACAAAGTTTGAAAGGCCCATCTCAGTTTTCAATCCAGGCAATGATTTTGAAATGTTGCATCGCTCATTTAAAGATTTATCTGCTTTTAAATTTGGCAATAAACGTCAATGCTAGATGAGTAAAAATCCTTCTCATGTACATCTGCAGATTCACACTAACTTACAGACTCAAGCTGTATTCAAGATTATAGTTCATCACTCTGGGTTTCAGTTGGTAATCACGTCTACCTACAGATCTACAGATGTTCACCGTTCACTTGCCCGATCATCTTGTTTCCTCATTATTCAAGTCATATCTTTCTTGTGTTCATGAACTTTTGGGCTGTTTTTAATTCTTTCTTTCTGTTTTTTATTTATTGTCTTTATTTTATTTCTCTTTTATGAGCTCTGCCTGATTCAGATTAAAGACCAGATTTTAACTCCTTTTTGCTCGAGTAGGAAGCTCTCTCACCTCTACAAGCCTTGAGATATGTTTTATTTTAGATCAGAGTACCAGAACCAAGCACTGGACAAACATTTTTGATCATTTTCTAGCTATAACCAATGGCATCTCATCAAAAAGACATGGGTTGACTGAATTATTTGATACATAAGTTCAACTGCCATCAAAGCTATCTCTTTGTGCACAACTGGACGACTTGCAGCTTGGGGGCTATTTTTAGCTCGGTCCCTGAAAGTCCTGTGTAACCATATTCACCTATGCCTTTATAATGGATCTCCCTTCCTGTGTCAAAGTTACAACCATTCAACTTAAATTTCATTTTGGGGAAGAGGACAAAGTCAAGTATGGAGAACAGAGCAGGAGGTGAGTGAAGACTGTGTCGGTCTAGCCAAAAAACTTGCGCAGATGGACGATGTTTCCTCTGAGGTATCAGGATATTCACAGAACGTGAGCACAGTCCTGTGAATGTTGAAAAACAGCACTTCCTGTTCACGCACTTGACCTGTTGCACCATCTTCAGACTGGGACAGTGTGGGTTCTTCCACTGATTTCTTTTTTGTCTCTGGTTTTGGGAAGAAGAACAAGCTCTCATCAGCAGTTTTGCTCCTAAATGTGAAGGTTAGGTCAGTATGAAACAGAACTAGACGTCTGCTCTCTGTCCAAGTTTGAAGTCCATGGGGAAATAACAGAACACGAACGTGCAAGCACGGGACCTCCAGGGAGCGATCTAAAAATAAAATAGCGCTGGAAGCAGTCCAGACCGACACAAGAAGTAAAAAAGCACACAAGTTTTAATCTGGAATGTTTGTTTGCTTATCTATTTATTAGTGGTGCAAATCTCACGGATTGGACCACGGATTTAAGTCACAGGTCGGATCAATTTTTGGATCAGTAAAAAAGACTAAAATTTAACTTGCTATTCACTTATTTAATTACTTTTTGCCTAGTAAAAACATTCAACTTAAGATTCATTCCATGCAATTATATAAAAACAAATTAAGGTGCAATATAGGGCAGTAAAGGGCTGCTTAAATGCCACAAACTACTCTGCTCCTCCACTTGGACCGCTAGCGCTGGCCATAACTATCGCTTAACAGACTGATCACGCGTACTGGTGGTTACCGAGTTGAAAAGCAGGGGGAGTCACAGGAATTTATCAGAAAAATAGGATTTTCTTTTATTTAAGCCAAAAAATTATATTTACAAAAGTAATAAATTTGAGCTCATAAAAGAGGTCAAAACAACAAACTAAACTCAGGGAAAAAGTGCAAACTTAACAACCCAAACGACTGCTGAAACAAACATAAGTGACCCAAACATGAAACGACACACAGGGTATATATAATGTTGATCAGACCATGACGACACATGAGGGGGGTACACCAAACAAAACACAATCATAAACAACAAACAATGCAGTACAGTCTGATTTGTTAATAAACTAAAAACCAAAGAAGAAAATCAAAACTACAAAACCCTAAACTTAAATATTTAATTAAGTACAGACACTTTGTTTTTAATTAAAGAAAACACACATTCTCCCCCCCCCCCTTCAGCAGGAAGTGGTGGTGCAGTCCAATTATCCCTCTGTATTTAATGGTTTCAAACCCTGGCTACCCTCTTTTGTCAGGCAACTCCCAGTGATCATGGCAGGTAAGTTAAAGAAACAAAAGCAAAAATCAAACAAAATAGTGAACTGGTATGCATATATAAGAAACTAAATGTGTGCACTTATCCAAACCAGTCAATAATACTACAAATTAAAATATTATTTTAAATAAGGAAATAAAGAATACATAAGACTTACCGACTTTTAGAGTGTGGCCATGGGTTTGGCCATCACACGTACCATTCGTATAATTCTTTTTCGAATCTTTGGATCACGTGCGTGCCGAACCGTGGAGTGGGATTGATTCAGATTACGGATCAACAGTTATCCGTTGCACCACTACTATTTATTTGTTTATTAGTTTCTTCCTGCTGTAAAAGTATTTATAGAGAGATTTAAAGAGATTATTAATGACCGAGAGGTACATAATTTGGAAGATACACAATATAGAGGAAAGTATTTGGCCACACATTTTAAAATTTGATGTGTTTTTACTGTTACGGATATATAAATCCCTCCTACATATTCCACCATCAACTAAGAAGTGCTAACCAGCTTCTAAATTTGCTCAACCTCTAAAGTAGGGATGTTTTATAAGAGCACAGCACGTCACTTCTTTTGACGTTGCAGATTTCTGACGGTTTCATCTTTTATAGCCCTCAGAACCTCATAACCCTGCAGTCTTCTGATGAAATGGGCCAGAGGAAGTTATCTAAATTAGACATTCAGCATCAATGCAAAATGAAGGAGGGCCCCTTCACCTTTCGAAGCTTTGAGTGACTTGCAAAAAAGTGTGCTATCACATGAAGTTTGCTACCACTTGTGCATTACCATGGCGGGTTTTTACTGTCTTTTTGGTGCTTTTTAATGTACTTCATAACATCATAATGACTGGACTTGTTTACCTGCTAATACCTTTGCTTCCCTTAAACCCAAAGTCAGCTCAGATTCAGCGTGATCTTCCCAGCATTTAGGACTGTGTGTCATCTGCAGCTTGTTTTCTACAGTAAGGGTGAAAAAGGTTCCAGTGTTATTAACATACAGGCTTACCTTTTTTCCCATGCATGCTTGCATTATTCCGTGTCAAATCGATGCAATGTGACGTGTGGTTATTGTGGCGAGAGGAAATGCATGAGGTCTCCTTGCTTACCTTCATCTCTGTAGCTGTAATACAATGAGCAGCAGTGCAGTGGTGCAAACTTTGAGCTTTAGATGATGTTCGTAGGCACACATCTTTTAGCAAGAGGGGACGGTGTGAATTATTCAGCAGCGCAAGATGTCGTCTCTTCTTCCACTTTGCTTTTGCTTCTTCCTCTGCCGTGCATTCTTTCCTGTTTTTCCTCCTTATCTTTTTTGTTTCATGTCTGAGGTATCTCAAAGCTTCAAAGAAACTGGTTTTTGCCAAGATTGAGATTTTATTGTTAGAAGAATCATAAATAAATTCCTAGATTAAATGAATTTGTGTCGTAAAGTAGGACGTCAGGCAATAAATTGGCACTAAATGAAACAGATATTTCCAAATCAAATGCTGCTTTTAAGGTGCATCAGATAAGCTGCATGTAGTAATAAATTGGAGGAAGTAATCTTTTATGAAGTGGAAGGTAGAAGCGCTGCCTTCAGCTTTTTCGGTGTGTTCTCAGTCTTCCCGTTCATTTACCTTGCAGGCCTCAGGGAAGTTAACACACACTGACTTTCACTGTATCCGAGCGCTTGCTCTGGCTGAGCGCCACGCATTGCTTAGCGAGAATCTCAAATTGAACCTAATCGGTTCTCCAGTCACCGTGTTTAAATGGTCTTTCTGCCAGGTTAATGGGATTTCTGCTGAAAGGTCTGCGCTCGACGTCTAAAGTGGTCCAGACAATCGCAATGAGCTGCGAGTCAAGTGTGATTAACCCGCTGACCCGCCTGTAGCCATCGCGCCTCTGCTCCCTCTCAGCTCCACTGGAACTGTGTTTGAGTCAAGTCCGATTTACTTATTAGGATGTAAACAAGGACGCAGTGAAACAAAGAGCAATGAGTAGCGCAGATAGGAGAACTTTATCCCAGGCCACAGGGCCTGCTATTTTTCTTTTTCTTTTTTCCTCCCCTAACACCTTCAGTTCAGGCAAACAAATTCTGAATGCACGTCTTGACACTCAACAGCCATCTTGGCAACGCCTAGTTATTTTGATGCCCCTAAAGTATCTCAGTGAAAGTGGACAGATGGTTAACTTTAATTTCAAAGGCCTTGAAATCAGATCTGAAATCTGTGAAGAAAGATTAAAGTTTTGCAGCATTTGCCTAAATTAAGGCCAAAAATGGATAAGACTTTAGCTATTTTTGAGGTCATGAGTTCGTCCTCAAAACATGTTTGGCTGGCAATTAATTATCGGCTATTATTGCTTCTTCACAGCAGCAGATCATCTACCTCCATCTCACCCTGTCCCTAACCACCCCTCGCTTTCTGCCCAGCAGCTCCACCTTCAACTTTTTTGTCCAGCATATCCACTATCCCTCTTCTGCACATGTCTAAACCATCTCATTCTTGCCTCTCTAAACTTTGTCTCCAATCTTCTCGACCTGAGCTGTCCCTCTGATGTACTCATTTATGATCCAGTCCATCACTTCCAGTGAAAATCACAACATCTTCAGCTCAGCCTCGTGTGTTTTTTCACTCATGCTTCTAGCTTTCTGTCATAACATTACCCTTGGCACTCATCTCCACCTTGTCCACCCAGCCTGCCACTCCCTTCTTCACCTCTTTTGTCCACTGGATGGCTGACTATCTCTGCTCCTTGCAATTTTCACCTTTCCACCTGTTTCCTTCTCGTTCACACACACAAATTCTGTTTTTGTTTCTTCTGGCATTCATTCATCTTTTCTCCAAAACATACTCCACCTCTTCAGGGCGTCTTCTACCAACTCTCTACACTCACTACATCTCATTCTTGATGATCTGCATGCTTGATTAGCCAAAGATTTTATATTAGATGCCCTTAGTGACGCAACCCTCCCAATTTGTCCAGGCTTGGAACCAACATTACGTGTTCACTGCCTTGTGGCGCCAGTGAATGTGTTACCAGTTATTGCTGCTTACTGTTCTTAAAATAGTTAAAGCAGCAAAAACTCTAGCTTTAACCAGATTGCCTTCAGTTTTTAAAAGTTTGCTTGTATCAGGCTAATAAATAGGTAGGTTCTGTCGAGTTGGCCAGGAAATCATTTGTTTGAACCCTCTTGAGTGCACAAGCTGGTTCAGGTAAAATCCTGTCCCTGTAAATGCCAATCCGAGATTTTCTTCTTTTACTAGTGTCTTTACACCTTCTTCCTGTGGTTTTCTTACTACCTTAGTACCTGGAGATATAAATGCACTAATTAGTAACTAGTCTTGCTATCAGTGTTGTGCAACTGAGTCTTAATTTTCCCAGAAGACTTCCTGTCCAGTCGAAGACAGAGTTCCCAAGCTACATAAAGCAACTATTATAAAGATAAAGCCCATTTAAAATAAAATTTCCATCTCTTCCTGTGGTGCATGTTTATATCACTATCAGACTATGTACAAGTAATCCTGAGGCTCTCTTGGATCAAGAGAGGAAATGTCTCTTATATGATCACTTCCCACTGCTATTCAAACCCTCTGTTTGTGAGGGACAGCCAATCAGAGGAATCAGAAAAAATGGCTTCTTGTGAATCATAAACTTTAGTAAGTTAATGATTAATTCCAGTGGTAATCATGGGAATTACCAACAACTTTGCAGGTGCTTTTAGGTTTTGGTGGTTTAATCTCTAGTTGCAGTGGTTTAGCAAGTGCTCACCAATGTCAGCAGTGACTCTTGTGGTCAGTACCACAAAAACAAACTTTAAGTTGTGATAAACTTGAGTTGTCCCTTAAAAGTCTGCTTCAGAGGACATATAGGCCCGTTTCTAATTCCCTTTTGCGTTTATGCTCCTGTATTTTATCATCTTATTTCTGGAAAACTTTTGTTGCTTAACATATCATCTAGTCTGTTGTCTAACTATCCAGCCCTGATAATGGAGATTTTTCCGCATTGATCCACACGGAGCTCTTATGGCGGTAATCATCCGTTTGTGTGGGTCAGTGTCTGTAATGATTTCTCTTGTCTTCTACCCCCTGACCTTCATGTAGTATAAATCTTAGCGTGTGAGTGTGTGTGGTGTATTATTGCTCAGAATTAGCCAGTGAACCGTCTTCTTACATGTCAGGCAGGCAGAAATGAACAGTGTTATCACCTCTGACGGCTTCCCCTGAATGAGTATTCACTTCTTTCTGATTCAGTCTGTGAATCAGTGAAGCATTGCTGCTCCTGCATGTGTGTGAGCACATGTTTATTTTACCTTTATTTAACAAATGAAGTCTGATTAAATGTGACAGCGTTGTTTTCTGTTTGCTACCAAGAGAAGCCATCAACATCGGTCTTGACGCAGGCTACATAAATGTCTGACATTTGAGCTCCACCTCAGGCAATTTTAGTGCCTTTATTAAGTCCTGTAACTGTATTTCATGTAAAAGATTAGCTGAAAATTATTCGGGGTGTTCCCCGGCAGCACGGTGGTTAACGCCGTAATCTCACAGCAGGAAGGTCCTGGGTTTATTCCACCATCTGGCTGGCTTCCTCCCTCTGTCCAAAGACATGCAATTAGTGGGGTTAGGTTAACTGGTGATTGTAAAATAGCTGTAGCTGTTGATATGAGTTTGAATGGTCTATTTATCTCTCTGTGTTTGCTGTGTGATAGACTGGCGACCTGTCCAGGGTGTACACTGCCTCCTATCCCATGACAGCTGAATGGGCTCCAGCCCTTCTGCAACTCTGAATTACATAAGCGGAAGAAAACAAATGAAAGGATCATCCGTGTAGCGGGTGCAAAGTCAAAGTCAAAATGGATCTTGCTTGATAACTTTATCGCTGTACTTCAAAATAAATGTCCATTCCAGGATTTTGTTTTTGTCAGTATTACAAGAACGGCTTTGTTTATGGAGCCACATTATCCATTGTAGTAACTCTTAAAGGGAGTAGGCGAAAGAAGGTCTATTGGGCTTTTTTATGTAGATTTAATAGCTGGACAGGCCTGTGACTAAATCAAAGCAATGAGAAGAGATCACTGAAATAATAAAAAATAATGTATCAACAGCTCAAATTAAGCTACATGTTAGAGTGAAGTGCCAACAATGGTAAGAAGTAAGAGAGGATCGCTGGAGTGTAGACACTGGAGGTGGTGGAGAAGATGAGGCTTGTCAGGTGACCAAGATGAGGTGGGCCACATGAATAAGGGTCTGAAAGACAGAATGACAAAGATGACTGAAACTGGGATTATGCTGTCTATGTCGGTGTGTCCGCTATAGTCCAGTCAGGTCTCAGTGATGTAAATTTTGTCATCAGTTGATGACAGTGAGGATCCGTGAGGATGTCCACATACCTGCTTGTTTTTTCTGACCAGATAAAACCTAAATTGCTTTCCATGAAAGTAAGAATCTACTGACTTAGACTGTCCAAAAATAAAAAAAAATACTAAACACCAAGTCTATTTTATTCTTGTAATTTGGACTGAGCATAAATTAACCTAATTAAATCTGAGTTAGTCCCAAAAAAGTTGTTGTTTATGTCAAGAAAGTTACAGGATTGGCCATGTTTTGTTGATTTGCTTAGCAATAAACTTTTAAAGCTGATCCTGACCAGGATCCCTTAATTAAAGAAGGGATTCTTTTTCAAATTAACAAAACTGAGATAAATCGTGTTAATAATCTCTAGTAAATATCACAGACTGACGACTAATGAGGATCCAGTTATCCTGGGCTTTAGAATTGCACATTAACACTACCTGGACCAAAGAGTAGAAAAGCTTCTTTTCCATCCATAACTGCAGAGGTTCAGGCCCTGACAGCTAACAGTGGGGTCCTTCCTATTTCAGGCTCTAATTGGGAGCTTTAATAATGAGATTTTTTTCAGCATTAACCTGCCTTACATCTATTCCACCAAGAGTTAAAGAGATCAGGTAATATTCCAGCTCAAAGCCTATAAACCACTTTGTCAACCGGAAAGCTAAGACACACCTACTGTCCATGGAAAATTGCCATCATTTGTTTTAATTGAGCACTTTTTGATGTCGCTTCACTTGTCAGTGGATATCTCGTTTGGGAGGAAATCTTCACATGTTCACTTCAAACGCTCCAGGCAAAGGATTTCCCCTCCCTTTTTGTCAAAAGGAGCTTGCTTTCAGAAATTGGGGTTGATTCTGTGACAGCTACAGTACATGTGTGAGAACTAGGTCACACAGTATTTAGAATACTTACTTATCAGCACTTAAAGAGGTTACTCGTGCCCACCTAGTGTGATTGGAGAGTGTTATTCTTTCAACTTCTGTAAGCGAAGGGCTTATTTCAACTATTTTTGACCAGCTGAATAATATGGTGAAAGAAATTAAACAAACGTTGAGAATTTTTTCTTAAAGCTCTTGGTGATGATAATAGGTGACACAAAATTGCAGTCCTTTCTAAATTAAGGAATGTTAACTTCTGCTAACACATATTTTAAGCTTAGACTCTGTTAAGCTTTGGTTCACCCCCTCAATTCATCCTCTCTCTTAAACGACCAGTTTTAAACCCCCTTTTAAATTACCGGTTAGTGGAGCTTCTATGCCAGGCATGACTATATTTGTAATCCCTGCTGTCTTTGACACGCATGCAGAGCCAAGAAAAAAAAGTGAGTCAAAAAAGCAATCTGATACGTGGGCTTTTGGCTATGAGGGATTATTTGTAGATATAAAGTCACCTTTTGAAATCTGAAACCATCACCTTGAGGGTGCAAAGCAGTAAGATGAATGCTAGCGAAGTAGCTGGCTAGCTTTTTATGCTAGCCAAGTTGTTGGCTAGCTTTGGCAGACAAGTAAGCCCTTTGCATGAAAACTATGCCGTGTAAAAAAAACTTTCTGTATAAAACAGATTTTATTCCACTGTGGAAATGAAGTCCACTGTATGGGGTGTACGTGTAGTTGATGCATGTAATGTCCCCGCAGTGGTTAAATGGGCAGGCCCTGGCGCTCACCATCTGACAACAAAATTTACATTATTCTGACACGAACAGAATACAATCCTGTCTTAAACAAGAACACAACTAAGGCCAAATAAACATCACTGACCTACCAACTTAAACACAAGGGGATAGATGTAGCTAGCCTACCAGACACAAACAATCATAGTAGTTTAATATGAACAGAAAAGATGTATAAGTTTCCCAATGTCACGTGACCTGCTTTCACTTTTCCAGTTCTTTGGAGCTCATGGAAAACACAAACGATAGAAAATAATAAAAAATTTCAGATAGTTTTTTTGCACTTGGTGACTTGTAAAAGCCTAACTTACTCAGTTAACTAAGTTAGTTCTACTACGTTAACTCAGTTCCACCACCACTCAGTTAACTTAGTAGATGAATTTTCGCCTCGCACAGCCTTTTTATGTTTTTCTGTGTCCATGTGAGCAACAAGATCACCCGCACCTTTGTTAGACACACAAACGTATGTGCCAGCTCTGCACACGGTGCACTCCGCCTCCCATTTTTGCCGACCGACGGTATGCGGGAAATTTCTTTTGCAGTTCATCTGAAAAGGTGCACTTGCGCTTCGGCATCTTTTAAACATTACCAGGTGCGCAGCTGCGCACCGTCTGTCCCGTCTGTGAGTGCAAAATGACCACTCGCAAAGCAGGCAGCAGTTAAGGTATGCCGTAACGTATATGGGTCCCCTGTAGGCTCATAAAACTCGGACATTTTTATCAATCTCAAAAATCCCCCCGGATGCCCCGGATGGAACGTAAAAAGTGGACATGTC
>VUQR01009818.1:20140-36391 GCA_015108515.1 Hemichromis elongatus | reverse complement strand
CCAGACTCCATTGTCAGAAGGAAGAAAACGCCAGATATCCAATAAATTACTACACTATTAATGGACAAAAAAAAAATTCGGACTGTTCTTTTAACATCTTCAGGCTTTTCCCAAGAAATCGGCAGAGTTTATAGAATAAACAAACGAATAAAAGAGCTACTATTGGTATTCTGATTGTGTCATAACACCTTTGTCCCCACCATCGCCACACAGTGTTACCATATACAGTGATGCCATCACGGGCAGAAGCGCCGTTACCAAAACGGCTACGTAACAAGAAAGTTTAAAAACAAGTTGAATTACGTGCTAACGGGACAGAAAACTAATTCGGATATTGTTTCATAAAACGGTTTAACATTCGTCTTATTCCTAGCGTTGCTTTTAAGAGTAATCACATTTACCAACCTTTTTTCTCTTTTCTTCTTGCTATGCGGAACATGGCAGATATTCTGAATAGATAACCCTGCCCCCTCCAACATCACGTGACTTCCAAGCTCCAAACACATCCTAACAGGTCCTAACAAGGTCCGAACAGGTCCGAACCAGGTCCGAACAGATCCTAACAACATCAAAGAGTTTCAAACCATTGGGTTTGACCTGCTGCTGTTCAGACCTGGTTAGGACCTGTTAGGATGTGTTCGGAGCTTGGAGGCAGTCCAGAAACTACACGTCCACCAGTTATGCCACATTCAGTTATGCCACATTCAGTTATGCCACATTCAGTTATGCCACATTCTAACCTTGTGTTGATCACATACTTTTGGTCACGAAACCACTGAACTGCTCTCTACTTCATCTCTTGCTTCAGCAAATACACATAAATTTGATAAGCTTGATATCACTATTATTATTAGACTAGTTGTGACACACTCTTTCCCTTATTGCAGCCATGTTGTATGTAACACAATGGACTTTATTTTCCAGTTTAACACCAGTTTGCCTTTGAGGGTGCTGCTGATGTGCTGGGGCCCATATGTCATCATGTGTGTCTATGCCTGCTTTGACAATGTGAAGCTCGTCTCTCCAAAGCTAAGAATGGTATGTATTTATTTTGTTTTAAGCAACCTAACGCTCTGTGCAGAAATTAAACAGTTGGAGAGCAGGTTATACACCCCTTTCTTCTTGTTGTTGACTTTTAGTTTAACGGCTGATTGCAGTTTCTTACTTGTAGTTTCAGTCATCATTCCTGTGACTTATTCCAAGAGCAATAAATTTAAAGCAGTCAATCATTTAAATGTCTCACGTACCATTGTATGTGAGACATCTTCCCAGTGCAATGAGGGATTACACATTTCTATTGTGTTAAATTTCAGTTAACATTTAAATACACTGATTTAGATCATTTCTATCAACTGCTTCTTCTTCTTTATTCATTATGTTGCTTGCTGGTTGATGGTTAGTTACAGCGAGCAATTACAAATATCCTAAAAAAAATGAACCGAATCTGAATAAACCTTGGCTTTTTTTGTGTGTCCTTTCCCTTGTAGATGCTTCCAGTTATTGCGAAGACAAATCCTATATTTAACGCTCTCCTCTACTCATTTGGAAATGAGTTCTACAGAGGGGGAGTTTGGCATTTCCTCACAGGACAGAAGATTGTTGAACCAGATATTAAGAAGTCAAAGTAAAAAAATTTTAAAAAACAACAAAATCTGGCAAAAATCCAAGATCATCAATCGCTTCCATGATAGGTTCCTCATTCAAACATAGTAGGATGTTGTGAAATAAACATTGCCAGGTCAGAGATTTACAGCTGTGTTATTTTCATTTATCATATTTGGACAGTACATGACACTACAGGACGGTCTGTTTGCTTGGAGCCACCGTACCTCATGATGGATTTAGTTCAATGAACCAAAAGCATGCTGCAGGTAATTTGACCATTTTAAATGTTCCTGCATTCTTTCTTTCAGCAGCTTAACCTGCACTGCTCCCCCATCCACGTGAATCCACTGCCAATAAACACAGATGTTGCTCTTCTTCTGCTGTTTGTGCTTTCTATTTTAATCCGATTAATGGAGATGCCTGTAAGGAAGAAGTCTAATTGCTGCAATGCTGCAAATGCGCCTTTTTATTACATGTCAGTGTCAAATCTAAATCATTTTACTAAGCAGATTATTTAATTTTGTTTTTGTTTTGTAGACAGCTAAATGATGCAACCTTTCTATATTGTGAGGAAACATTTTCTGTGTTAAGCCTGTTGCACAATTAAGCTCCTTCTTAGGCGACGTGGACTTAATCACATGTCAGGATAGCTACTTGTCTAAATTAGGAAATGCATACAGTAAACTACAGAGTTTGGTAGTGTTTTGTCTTCATCTCATATTATCATGCAGAGAGCTAAATTTGATGACATGTTCACGTTTATTTAAACCTATTTAGAAATTTTGTTTTTACTTTTTAGTGTGCTGAATAGTTCTAAAACACAGGCTGGAGTCTTTTTAGTAAATAGGCAAGAGTTTGCATTTTCTGTCTGTGCGCACATGAATGGACGCTTCAGAAGAGGAACATCCTAACTGTAACATATTAAATAAGTTATTTATTTGCTGTTGCCCTTAAGTTAAATTCAGGTTGGAGCCTTTACTCTTAATGAATGATAAAAAAAAAAAAATGTGGGGGTGTGGAACTTTGAGGAACCTTGCCTTAAGGTAAATGAGTAAAGTGAGTGGGTGGAGGTGATTACAAATTAAAAAACGTCTTACCGTGGCTTGGCAACTTCATAATATTGGCACTGAAATGTCTTTGTGGGTGGGTTGTGTTATTAAGCCACATTGGTTTTACAGTTTTTCCTACTGATAAGGGACCTCCTCTACTGTATTTCATACTACACCACAGTAATAGATAGACAATAACATGTCTGTGAAGGCTCTCAGTCATCCAGGTCATCGTAGTCTAAGGAGCTGTAAAGAAAAAAGGCGTCTGGACTTCTTTAGGTTGCTTGAATGCTACAACGCAGGAAATTCCAGACATTGGTATTCACTCCTCAGTTAGGACTTACGCAATTCAGAGAAGAACACTCACCTGAGGACAGTCACTTAAAATGGGTGAAGAACCTTTCTGACCGGATTCTCACTGAACCCAAAAAGGAAGTATTAGCCAAAGGACTCAATTTTGCCATTTTTCCTCAACAGTTGCCCATAGTGGATCTTATCACACAAGCAACCTAAAGAAGTCCAGATGCCTTTTTTCTTTACAGCTCCTTAGACAATAGACAATAACAAAACAGAGAAAAATCAAGTTTTTTCAGTATCTACTAAAGAAATTTATGTTAAGCTTTAGAGTCAATTTAGATTTAGCTTTTTCTGTCAGTTTAGACATGCTCGCAGATGTCAGCATTTCTTTATTATGTAGAAAAACTGAGTTTTACTGCTGGAATTGCACTTCTTTAAATAGGATTAATTGTGTAGTTAAACTTCTTTACACTGACAGAAAGAGGAGTTTGTCTGGTACAGCCCACTCCAGATCAAAGTGGGCTGTATGTGACCCTCGATGTAAAATGAGTTTGCCCTTGCTGCTGTAGAAGAAATGACTCCAGCACTGATGCTAAATGTATCCACAGCAGAAATAATCCACTGTGAGACGGTCCTTGTCACACTAACCTCCGAGGTGTGACGTTGTTGCCAGCAGGCTGGTCGTAAGGGGATTAAACCCTCTCACCATCAATGGCAGCCTTCTTTAAGGGAGAACTCAGCCAGGGACTCAGCCTAATAAGCAACAGTGAAGCAGTCCTTAAATTAGACTGTTGGCTGCTTAAATTAGAATGAGGAACCCCTGCATTTAAGCATTGAATTGCATGAAGTCGTAGCCCTGATCATTTTTACCCCAAAGCATCTCTTAAAGTTGCTGATGGAACATTTTTTATTTTAATAGCGCTCACAGAGAAAGAAGACTTCAGTCAGTGCAGAAGTAATGTACAGTACTGACAATACCTGCAAACTAAATGACATTCCCATTTGCTCCAGCTGCACTTTGTGTAGCATGTCTAACGAAAAAAAAGGTAAACGTGCTTAGTTAACGATGTCTTTGTGAGGGGTTTTTTTCTCTATCATTTCTTGAATGTAAAAATGTGACAAGTTGGGGATAAAAATAAGTTGAAAAGCTTGAGCAGGGAAAAAAAATGCCTCGCCTAATAAGAAGCTGCCTCGGGATTGCTGTTATGCAGCCTGCTCATTAGCATCGGATTTCCTTCCAGTATATGAGCAAGCTCTGCTCATTAGGAGGAGTTAAATGTTTGGCACAATCATGTCCTTCCTCCAACGTCTCCTGCTGCGATCAGGACTTTTCTTGAGAAAGATTAAAGAACTAAAAGATCAGCATCAAGTTCTTAGAAACAGTTGGCTGGTTGTGAGGTTGTGTGTATGTTTGTGCGGTCTAGTGATCTAATTTGGTCAGAGCTGTAGATAGACACTGTGGTAATAGCAGCAAGTTCACAGGAAGAAAGTAGAACCTGTCACAGACAGATAAAGCCTGACTGAGCCTTTCTCCAAAACAAATAAGCGACTACAACCCTTTTATCCAATAGAAACGTTCGATTTGGGATCCACCCACTAGTCAAGCTGAAGGTTAAATAAAAATAGAGGTGTGCTAAATTTATTACTATTCACAGACGATGTTAGAAAACAGAATGATGCCTGTCCTTATCGACAGCTTTCTCTAATATAACTCAACGAGGATATTAATAATTAGAATTTTAAACGAATCCCTAAAAATATAAAAGTACAAGATATTTAAAGAAGAACCTTAAAAATCTACTGTGTGCCATTTATCGTTGGCTGAAAAAAAATCAAACAAGATTCTCTGACACCATCTCCAGTGCTAAAGAACACTTATTGACCTACCAAGTCAACACCAATCAATTGTAGGCTTGCTTAATGAAAAAGCTTCATAACTTCCAGTGTTGTAATCACCGAGTGAAGATTGTTCTTTTGCACTTTTCAAAGTTTGTTGCTGTGCGCTATTATACTATCCTGGTTTCAATTGGCACAATAGTGTTAAATTGCAAAACAGCAAGCCAATATAAGGGAATGTATGATTCTGAAAGCATTTGTGCAGCTGGATTATAGGCCCAAAATATCTAAAACCCAGAAAAATGACAAATGCAAAATGATCTTTGAAGTATAGCCACAAGGGACACCTGAGTGAAAACACTGTTTGTATAACCTCTGGAGACACTGATTAACGCTATATGGACCTAGTTGGTGAAGTCCTGCATATTTACAGCATTTATACTGAGCATGTGTTTACTCATGTAAGAGACAAAGGTAAAAGCTGCCTATCAAAGAAGAAAACCAAAGGGCAACTAAACCCTCCATATTACACACGACAGTCCAGAGGTCAGATCATATCAGAGAGTGGAGGGAAACACATTAGACACTAAAACCCAAGCTTTGAAGCTTGGCTTTGTGTTACATAATACTATCTGTTCAAAATGGTTTCTGGGTCACAAGTGTTATCAATTTTGATGCCATTAGACCACGAACTGTGTCAAAGATGTGACATATCTGAAGTGGATGTTTCATGCAACGATTTTTAAAGGATTAGATCACCCCTGCGTCACTAGGCATCTAGAAAGCCTTCCCCCTAGTCTCATCCATTAAGCCTCTCTGTTGTACTGTCTTCACGTCAGAGGCCAAGTCATCATCCATAATTTAGCTCTGAGGATTAGGCTGACACTCTTGACTCTGCCAAGTTACTAGAATGAGATAGCAAAGATTACCCATGTAGTCCCATCTCTACAAAGTCACTTATATGATAACAGCATGTTTAACACTTGAGCACAAATGGAGTATAAGGCTATAATCTTATTTTTTTTTAAGTGTTTATGTAATACAGCACCAATCTTCTCTCATTAGTAAAATTGAGCCTGTTTTTTTTTCTGCAGTATTTTAATCCTCCTGTTGATGTACTTACATTCCCTTTTCAGGTTCAAACTAATCCAGTGAACATACTGTGTGCTGAGTACATAATCAAATCATATAAAATATAAAAGTCTGCAATACAAATAACATGTCACACTTACAAGAAAATAAAGCAGCTGAAATGTGTAAATAGCAAGTAGAAATTGATTTGAATTGTTTTAAGTGTTTATTGTTATTTTTATTATTATGGTTATTATTGATAAGGAAAAATAAAAATAATAATAAATGTGATCACTTAGGCACAGTCACTTACATAAAGTAATCTTTACTGAATATTCAATAAATAATCTAACTCATATGCATACATGTATATTCACACACTTTCCTATGCAAAACTCCTGAGCCATCTCTGCTATCTCCTCATACGCTGTTTGCAAGGAGCCAGACTTTCCTATAGACAGAGCAGAATGATTTTTTAAAGAAATAACCAAGACCTATTTGAGCCTTATTATTATTATTATTATTATTGTTGTTGTTGTTGTTGTTGTTGTTGTTGTTGTATTAGCAAATTTTCATTTAATAAATTAAAATATTTTTTTAAAAACTCAGATTGCTTGACTTCAATTAATATTAGTTTTCTTGTACCAAAGAAGAGCTGCCATTCTTGTGGTTTGTCCTTTAGCGTGTGCTACACTGTTCACTCTAGGCTAATAGAGTGATTATTTTTAATCACTTGTAAGTCGTTATCGCCCTCTACTGACAAACAGAAAGAATTCTTGTTGAAATGCATTTATTAAAAACACACACAGGCAGAAAGTAAGAATAACAACTATAAAAAGGTTTCTTTTGCAGTTTCGTTTGTAGCGTCATACAACGAACAACAGACTTAAATACAAATGGCACTGCGCAAGACAAACATTTCAAAGAAATCGAAACTAAAGCATTTAATCGAAATTCTTTTAATGGGGGGCTAATACTTCGGGAGTATTAGCCTGTAAATAATTCTACAACTATATAAAAATGTCAGTACTGCAGTGCTTAGAAAAGGTATGCAATGATTTCCACCGCTGTTGTTTGTACCAGTGAATCTTCACCACTAGGTGTCGCCGATGTTTAAACTTGTACTCTGTACACTGTCTGCGCTGAGAGCTGCATGCTCTACCGTGTAAATGCAAACTTTTACAGGCGCCATGACTATTGGGAGTTTAGGCAACATTTTAAAGTAGGCCGTGAAAAGTATCTTTGTTTCAAGAAAATCAGTGAGAGACTCAAATTTGGCCGTTTAAAGGGCCGTGGGGGCG
The DNA here is from genome assembly GCA_015108515.1 of Hemichromis elongatus. Classification (NCBI taxonomy): domain Eukaryota; kingdom Metazoa; phylum Chordata; class Actinopteri; order Cichliformes; family Cichlidae; genus Hemichromis; species Hemichromis elongatus. The sequence continues at coordinate 29,232 of VUQR01009818.1, read as the reverse complement.
GACGCTGTCCACGGTACTGGAGTCTCTTTGGGTGCAGAGAAGGGCAGTGTGACAAAGTAACTTTAAACAATGCAGTTAATGACGTTACTGGCAAGTTTGAGAAATGCTGTAAATTTTGTGTTGCGATTGATGTGGATAGATTTTTCTGAAAACATTTATCATCGCTTGTGCTTATGTACTAGTGATTCAGTCAATATATATTTTTTATATGTCCATAGTCTAGACGATTTTTCTTCTGCGCCCTTGTAATAGTGTTCACCAGCTCTTATTGGTTGAAGTGATTGCTGCCAATGGTTGGAGATTAACATAAAAGAGGCAAGTGGCGAAGGGATCCACTTGGGGGCAAGCTGGTGATGCGTCATAGCAGTTGCTGAAAAGGGGAGACAAAAAGGGACTAAAATAGCGCCGAACCTGCGGGTTAATATGCACCAATGGCCACTGAGTCATTCATGGTCTCGGAGCAGAGCGCAAAAGTGCCACAGGTGATAGGAGGTATGACAACAGAGATGAGCGAGATTGAGTGTTCTGTGTGTTGCAAATAACTATCGAAATCTCTCCAAACAAAAACTTTGCCATGTAAGAATAGAAGCCGAAACCTCTGCAAGGTGCAGAAAATCTACGATTTCACCACGTCACTTCTCGGGAGATCATGAAACATCATCGGACGTGGCTGAGCCCAGGACAAGAGGAGAAAGCTGAAGAAAACCATCTTCACCGATGAGGCAGCCAAGTTCATCTGCGCCTCTCCCTTTACGCACAGGCGAGGTGAGGACGGAGAGCGTTACTTCAGTGTAAAGAAAGTACCAATGAGTCATCCGAGGTGTTAAAAAGATCTGCAGCAGACGGAAGAAGCACAACTACAGTTTTGAATCGAAAATCTTTTTTTTTTTTTTAAAGAAAAGAAAAGCACACCATGGATGGAGAAGGAGGCTCTTCGGGGCTGGCCAAGTCAGCCGCTGTAAAACTGTCCGAGATGGGTGAAAGAACCAAGCAGTTAGGCACCGCGATGCGGGATCCTCACCAGCAAAGACGGATAATACTGGTGATTGTTTGCGTGGCTCTCCTGTTGGACAATATGCTCTACATGGTAATCGTGCCAATTATTCCAGACTATCTTGCTGATCTGGAGATTGAGCAGTCAGAACACGTCCACGTTGTGATGCACTCCAACACTTCAGCAAACAGCACAAGCCAAGACAAAAGCAACAAGGACAATTTAGATATCCAGATAGGAATACTTTTTGCATCAAAAGCCATCCTCCAGCTCTTAGTTAACCCTCTGTCGGGAACTTTCATAGACCGGGTTGGATATGACATTCCACTTTTAATTGGACTGACTGTAATGTTTGTCTCTACCTGCATATTCGCTTTCGGGGAGAATTATGCGACTCTCTTTATGGCCAGAAGTTTGCAGGGTCTCGGTTCTGCTTTTGCAGACACCTCTGGAATCGCGATGATAGCTGACAAATACACGGAGGAGGCAGAGAGAAGCAGGGCGCTCGGCATTGCTCTGGCGTTCATCTCTTTCGGGAGTCTGGTGGCGCCTCCCTTCGGGGGCGTTCTGTACGAGTTTGTCGGTAAACGAGTGCCGTTCATCGTGCTCGCCTGCATTTGCCTGGCGGATGGCTTAATGCTGCTGACCGTGATCAAGCCCTTCTCTAACAGGACTAGAGAGAACATGCCAGTCGGCACCCCCATATACAGACTCATGATTGATCCCTACATAGCTGTTGTGGCCGGGGCACTGACAGTGTGCAACATCCCCCTTGCCTTTCTAGAGCCCACCATAGCCAACTGGATGGAAACCACCATGCACTCATCTCAGTGGGAAATGGGGCTCACCTGGCTCCCAGCTTTCTTCCCTCACGTTCTAGGCGTTTACATAACGGTAAAATTGGCAGCACAACATCCAAATTTGCAGTGGTTTTACGGAGCTGTGGGTATGGTTATCATAGGAGCGAGCTCCTGCACAGTCCCCGCATGCAAAACTTTTGGGCAGCTTATCGCCCCGCTGTGCGGCATCTGCTTTGGCATAGCGCTGGTAGACACTGCCCTGCTGCCCACACTTGCATTTTTAGTTGATGTGCGTCATGTTTCTGTGTATGGTAGTGTTTATGCTATTGCAGATATTTCCTACTCTGTCGCTTATGCTATGGGTCCCATAGTAGCCGGGCAGATAGTGCACAGTCTCGGTTTTGTACAACTTAATCTTGGTATGGGTCTTGTCAATGTGCTTTACGCACCAGCCCTGCTGCTGCTGCGCAACGTGTGCCAAATGAAACCGTCCTACTCAGAGAGAGATAACCTGCTAGATGAAGCTCCGCAGGGGCTGTACGACACAATCAAGATGGAGGAGAGGAGAGCTAAGAAGAAGGGCTACAGTTCGGCAGGGAATTGCCTGTCTGTGGATGAGAATGGGTTTGACCCCTTCAGAGCACAGCGGTCCTTGTCAGAAGAGTCCTCCGGCCCGGAGTGCACTTAGACCGGTTACAATCTGACCCACAAATCAAAACATTTGTGAGATTTGTGAGGCAGACAGATTACAATCTAGTGATTTAAACTTTTATGTAAGTACCGATGTGCAATACAAACATCCAGTCACCAACATCACAACTGTGTGACTCGTTTTTCAATTTTGTTTTCTTCTTCTTCTTTCTGATTGTGGTTTCATTGTGTCAAACAAGTCTATGTAGCGTTTGTCAAGGATGTATAAGTCGAGTTTTGTGAGAGATCTTTCAGCTACCGTTGAATTTGTGTGTACTATTCAGTATTATATATACAAAATATATAAATAGATATAAATAAATGTGCGTTCAAAATTATATGGGACCAACTGTAAGCAGCACATTTCTCCCCTTCACAAAATAGCCTATATTTTTAGTCTCTGAGGAAACTTTTTTCACTTGCACATCAAAGGCCTCTTTCTTTTTTGTTGTTAAAAATTGTGGAATTTAACAAGTAGGCCTGTTTGTTTAAATTTTTTGTTCGAAATTAAATGTATCATAATAAATGGATTTTGTACATATGTGGATACACGCACAATGTAAATTGTTCAAATAAAAAAAAAATATATCCGTGGACCTCTACAGTGTGTATGCCATTGCGCGCGCGTGTGTGTGTATGAAACATTTTGTCAAGACGTAGCTAAAGATGTCAGTCTCCTTAAAATGAACTAATATGTATTCATTTAATAATTGTGGTTTTAATAAATCTCTGTTTGGATCAGTGTGACGGTGGTGATTTCATTTTCATTATTTTCATTTCAAATTAATAAAACAACATAAATGCCGGATTTGTTTCGATATAACTATAGGAACTGTAGACGATAAAAGCAGCTAAAAGTCCGCATCACCCCTCTTGGAAACATGAAAACAAATTTCTTTCGGAAAGAGAAGTGTTATTTGATTTCATTACTTATCAAATAGTTTTTAAATGATCGGGAAAATTATCTTTTGAATTTTTGCATACTGACACAGGAAGCGCACATTAGTTACAGTGCGTTAACAAAAATTTGAACAAATTCAAGTGAAAAACACACACACAGATTTATTTCTCTATTATAACCTCACCACATGTTGTCAAAACCGAGACCATGAGACAAACTTAGCATTTAAATCTCAAAAACTAAACAAAAAATGTGGAGTCCGCAGGGTGATCACAGGACACCTGAATGACAACCAGACGCTTGGTACGTTTTTGATATATGTTAAAATTTTTATGGGATGTAGGCGGGAGGGGGGGAAGCAAGCTGTCAGATAATATGTTCCGCGAATAGATTTCGATGGGAGGAGTTTCTTGCCTCGAGGGGGTAGGTAAACGCAAACACCTTCAGCATCTTTTCCAAGGCGTGCTTTAATGTGAAGCCACAGCCGTATGGCGATGCGTGGCGACGGGGGAGCAGTCCAGCGTCTAAACGGAGCTTTCCTCTAACATGGGCTTTCACCGCTTGGACGTGGGAGGTGATGCCAACTTTCACACACTTCTCTGACCTTTTGATCGCTTCGCTGATCGGGTAAGACTCTCATTAACTGTAACAAACGGAGACTTTGTGTTCATTTCAAAAGTTATCATCATCTCAGTTATTTGAGCCTTTTTGGCGCACAGCGGGGGGGGAAATTTTTTCCTACTTTACAGCTTTGCTCAAGTTAAGTTTTAGTTAATCAGTCCACTTGTTTTCCACTAAAAAGACTTGCATCTAATGATGCAGCACTTCATTGTGTTTCTTTACGATTTTTAAAATGAATGTAAAAGAAAAACCTCTTTATTTTGTTTTGGATTTTTTGAAGGGAAGGAACTAGGATTGAGCTTTTTAAAATGTTTATCTGTTTGCAGTGAGTCAGGAGGCGCAGCAGGAATGCAAACACAAGGAGTAAATTGCGTTAGGCTGCAACTTGATCAAAAATGGAAGCCTGCTGGTTCACTTTCAGACAGCACAACCGTGTAGTTACATTTTATTAACAGGCCTAATTTTTTCGCTTTCTTTCTCTCCTTCAAATGTCTGAACACGCTTCATGAAGGAACGGCTGAAGCTAGACCCTATTTGTGGTGAGGGGAGCTTCCGAGTTATATTCACCGGTCGAGACTGGACTGCAATCATGCCAATCTGGCAGAGAGAGACGGCGACAGACCGAGACAGCCAAGTATGAACACACACACCTATGTTTCTTTCTTGTCTTCTTTAAGTCACCCTCACTTCTTCGTGCCGAGCGCTGCCCGTGGTGCCTAAGTTGGCAAAGTAACGGTACTGGATTTCAGCACCGCGGACAGCGCCAACTTCATTTGCCTAACTGGCCGCTAGGGGCAAAAAAAAAAAACCTTTTCGAGAGCATAAGTATGTTCAAGACATTATAGCACAAGTCAATTTTGTGCAGATATTTGATCAAAATTATGTGGCAGACTACAATATAACAGAGACAATGTTGTGTTTAAGGGTTAAACCAGTGCTTGCTTTATTTATTTATTTATTTATTTTCTAAATACAAATTAAGGCCCTTCTGAAAATATCTAAAGATTCCCAAGAATCTGTGGGTAAATTGTTCTGCATTTGCACTGCATGCCTCAATATTATAATCTTGGCTTACCAACAGTATGCAAACGACCAAACATCAAGCAGATAAGATTATCAGTTTGAACTTACCGCATGGGTAATTTGCAATGCACAGGAGACTGTGTAGTTTATTCTCAAATTGGCCTTGAAGCGGTCAAAATGCACTATTAACTTAGGGTCTAATAATAAACGCATAAAGGAAACATGGGAGGAAATTACTGCTTTAACTAATGAACACTGAATTCCATTAAAATGTTGACAGCTGCTGGCCTTCCATTACTCCTTGTGTTTGTAACAGTGTGATGTTTTTTTGATATCAGGTGCTGCCAAAGGTCCCTGTTCCGCCGCTAAAACAAACCCTTGACACGTACTTGAAGTGCGTTCAACACCTGGTGAAGGAGGAGCAGTTTAAGAAAACAAGGGCCATTGTGGAGAAGTTTGGGGCTCCTGGAGGTGTGGGAGAGGCTCTCCAGAAGAAGCTTTTAGAGAGGAGGGACAAGATGGCTAACTGGGTAAACGCACAGACCGTTGTTTTTTGTGCATGAGCAGGAAAATCCTACTTCTATTAGTAAAGAGCTTCTGTATTATTTTGTCTTTATGAATATATAAACAACTGCATTTGTTTTGTTTGTTTGTTTGTTTGTTTTTGCACTGTTTGCTAGATAGCTGAATTGCTCAAAACGGCTGCAGATTATTTTATTTTGGATAAAAATAAGTTGAAAAAAGTCTAAAACTCTGTGATAAAGATTTATCCCTGCCTCCGCTTGTGCTTTGTCTAGGGGATTGGTCAGTCCACTAGCCATCCAGCTCAGTGAAATCTATCACACTCCCACTCTCACACTAGCACCACTCTCCCACTCTCCTTTTCATCTGGCAGTGATATACTGTAATGGCTTTTTACTTCACTGCACAGGTCTCAACTCTGAAAGTAATAACTTGAGTCCTAACACATTTAGCAAAGCAACATTTCTCAAAAACTATCCCTGTGTTCTCATTTAGGTCTATGACTACTGGCTGGAGGACATGTACCTGAACAACAGGTTGGCCCTGCCAGTCAACTCCAGTCCTGCCATGGTGTTTCCTAAGCAGATGTTTAAAGATCATAAAGATGCCCTCAGGTATGTTCTGGACTTCAGCTGTGCTGCCTCTTTTTTTCCGCCCTTCCTTTGGAGACTGTAAAACCAAAGTTGTTTTAGAATGAAAGATCAAAATAAAAAATGCAGATGTTTCCACATTTAAATCCTTTAGCAGGTGATATTTGAGTCGAATAAATGGCAGATTTTAGTTTGATTCTCTGTAAGTTATCTTTGTAGGTGTACATCAAGGGAATGAATAAAAAAAAAGCCTGAGTAGATCAGAACAAAAATAAATACAGGTTTGTTTGTTTTTTAATTAACAATGAATCTGCCATTCAATTGCTGTGTTAAAATAACATTTTTTAAATCCATAAACCCTCAAAACTCTTTCACAGGTTTCCCAGAATCCAGAATAACCTCTTTAACATTCCATTTTTCTCCACATAGAAATTTTGTTTATTTTTCTATATAATAAAAAAAACAAAACAAGCTGAAACATTTAAACAGTTGCTTTAAATTGACCAAAAAATGCTGGAAATATTCTTTTACTTATTGTTACTGCTATTCTCTGATGATCTATCCTTAAAACCAATATTCTTTTTCAAGCTGCAAGCAAATGTAGGAGAAATACGAAGTAACGCACTTAATATGTCATACAATGACCGAGCATAAAGTGCGCACTGTAAATTCTGTACCAGAGAAAAGAAGATCACATGCCGAATGCTGCACAGAATACTGCACTAACAATATAAAACATACACGTAATCAGCTCTTTAGCTGCTGACAGATTTTTATGTTCTTTTGTATAGATGCAGACTCAGATTATTATCTGAATTACAGTCATGGAAAGAATCTTTGACTGTAATTAAATGAGCTTTGGTCTGCCAGACATTACGCCGGTCCATCCAGGCCTGTAGCTCAACATTAGCTTTTGTCAGCTCGCACAGCCACTAACTGAATATTTCCAGAGCACCCCAAGCAGCTGGTAATCTACTGACACGGCCACTTATTAGATTGGGAGTGACAGGGCCAAGCTCTCCGCGGAGACTCATAGTCAGGCCTCATTTCGGGGTGTGGTGCACTGAGGCTGCCTCCTTTGTATTGATCTGGCTTTGAACGTAATAACACCAAGACAAATGATATACAACATAAGACCTGACAAGCTACTGCGTTTTGACTCTTTGCCCACTTACCCACTTACACATACAGACCAGCTCTCTCCCTCTCGCAGATGAACACACGCAACTCTCACACTGTATCCCAGTAATTCACAATAATGTGATTACTGTTAGTCCTTTGAGAGATGGGAGTATATGTAATTACAATAACCAGCCAGTCTGCTGTATAATTTTGGTGTCTTACAGCAATACCACTTTCAAATTTCACGCTCCTTCTTGCTCTTTTAAGATTTGCAGCACTTCTCATCAGTGGAGTTTTGGAATACAAGGCTCTCATTGATGCGTAAGTTCAATCTACAAGCTATGTGGACTGAAGATTAAAACCAGAATTATATAATAACGAGTCACAAGTCTTCTCATAGGTGATCTGGTGTGTGTAAAAATGTCTCTCAGGCGATCACTGCCAGTGGATTTCACTCGAGGCCAGCTAGCTGGCACACCTATGTGCATGGAGCAGTACTATCGCCTCTTCACCTCCTACCGCTATCCGGGGTTAAAGACAGACATGCTGAAGGTCCAGATGAAGGCAGCATCCTCAGCACCGGAGCACATGATTGTGGTGTGCAAGAATCAGGTCAGGACACTGGCTGTTGTGGAGACTTCTTACAGTAATACTTCTGTACAATTTAGAGAATACATATATAAAGAGAGTACACAAGTCAATTTTAATGTAGCAGAGATGCTCAAGTCAGATTTTAAAGTAAGAACTAGTCTAAGCACCTTTACTTGAGTGAAAATTAATTATTCCTGTTATTTCCTGTGTGAGTAAATACATAAAAAACAATTCCATTTTCTTCAGCCCTCTCAAACACAAAAAAAATGTATCACAAAGAAAAGAGCTAAGAAAAATAATAATTGTACATAAAGTCATGATTGTAAAGAATCTGACAAACCTACCCAATCTACCCACTGCTGCACCTCCTGTGGATCATCTTATAGACCTTTTGCATGCAGGACAGGCAGAACAGAATTAGACCTGTTAGTTCAATATCATTTGACTAATTTTATCCCTAATTTTAATTCTACTGTGACAGGGGAGTCAATTCTGTCTGAAAAAGCAGCGCCTGCTATGAAAGTGTGACTATCTGTTGCTGATATTGTCTATTTGAATATTTAAACTGGCCAAAGTTTCATACTGGGACAAGACAGACCAGGAAGTACTAAACAGGATCTCTTATAATAGACAGCATGTAGCGGTAATGAATTTATCTCGTCTCTCGTCCCAAGCAACAACAGCAGGAGCCAGGTGACAGCAGTCATTTAAATCCTCCACCAGACCTCCTACTCGACTTCTTAAGTTTAACTGCAATATTTTAAAACCCATAAAGACATTTAAGAGAACAGCAGCCATAAGACATTCATGAGTGTGTGCTTAGATATTTTTGTGAGGACCAAAAATGGTACTGTACTTGTGGGGACCAACAGTCCCATATGGGTACAGAATGCCCTTCCCCAAAAGACATTTTCGAGACTCAAAATGTGGTTTTAGAGTCAGGGTTACAATTAGGTTATAGTTATGTTTAGGCTAAAGGTTAGGGTTAGGCATTTATTTTTGATGGCTAGGTTTAGGGTAAGCGGTTAGGGAAAACATTATGTCAATTAGATGTCCTCACTAAGATATGAAACCAAGTGTGTGTGTGTGTTCCTGTTTAGACATCTTTGTGAGGACCGCAACTGGCATTCTACTGTACCTGTGAGGACCAACAGTCACTTGTGAGGACATACACGCCGGTCCTCACGAGTTTGAAGGCATTTGAAAGCATTTTTGAGGCTTAAAATGCGGTTTTAGTG
>VUQR01009818.1:0-20120 GCA_015108515.1 Hemichromis elongatus | reverse complement strand
ATCACATCAATTAGATGTCCTCACTAAGATATGAAACCAAGTGTGTGTGTGTGTGTGTGTTCCTGTTTAGACATCTTTGTGAGGACCAACAGTCACTTGTGAGGACATACACGCCGGTCCTCACGAGTTTGAAGGCATTTGAAAGCATTTTTGAGGCTTAAAATGCGGTTTTAGTGTCAGGGTTACAATTAAGTTATGGTTAGGTTTAGGGTAAGGGACTAGGGAAAGCATAATGTCAATGAATGTCCTCACTAACATAATTGAACGAGTATGTGTGTGTGTGTGGTCTTTTCTTTAAGACCTCAGCTATCCTCTCCCAAAATCACCTTCACAAAACAGCCTGCTCTCATTATCATCTCATCTCAGAGTCAGATCAAAGTCACTGATCCACATTCAAACACATGCTACCAACATCTGCAGCGTTTATAGCCCATGGCTAATATATTGATTTTATGAAGGTTAAGAATGAGATTGCAAATTAACATGGAAAAATTCAGGAACTCTCCCCTGGAAATGATTCTGGAAGCCATCAATCTGCAGCCTCTAAGGGCCCGTCCCTATGGAGATACAGGGAGTTAACTTAATTACTGCAGATTAAATCGGCCACTTTGTCTGAAAGCTTCCTTGAGTCGCATGTTTAACTGATCGTGGAAGAGAAGCAGTCCCTGTCATTACATTACTAATGTTGTTATTATCTCAGCTGTTCAAACAGTAGCTATGAAGCGCAATTAGCATGCAAGGACACATTTTAACTTAAATATTCTCCGCTTGAGTTGAATCATCCTGGTGAAGCTGTACGTAATGGAACAGCTGAGAAACTTGTGATTGATGTAATTTATTTTTCTCACTAGTTTTTCGTGTTGGATGTAGTGGCAAAAAGCAAGCTGCTCAATGAGGTGGAGATCTTATCCCAGCTGGAGAAGATTGTGAAAATGTCAGAAAACGCTGAAGAGAGGCTCCCCCCTTTTGGTGTCTTGACATCTGATGGGAGGACAGAATGGGCACAAGCTAGAGAGGCACTAATAAAAGGTCTCACCATAACTTTATTCTTAATTAATTTAACATTTTAATCAACAAAAAAAAAATAAAAAAATTTGGGGGGAAAAAGCAAATCCAAGACATGGTTCTCCGTTCGTGTGTCCAGATCAGATCAACAGGGACTCTCTGGCGCTGATTGAGAGCTGCATCTGTGTGGTATGTCTGGATGAGCCCAGCGGCCTGGAACCCAGTGATACCAACAGGGCCCTGTTGATGCTACATGGTGGAGGACATGAAAAGAACGGTGCAAACCGCTGGTATGACAAGTCAATGCAGGTAAGAGGATATTCCATGCGATTCGGGTTTCCATGACTGTATATTTTGGATAATCACTTAATCCCATTTTCTCAGTTTGTTGTAGGCATAGATGGGGTATGTGGAGTAGTGTGTGAGCATTCACCATTTGAAGGGATTGTTCTGGTGCAGTGCTCTGAATACATAATGAAATATATGTAAGTTAGCTCATTGTAGCAAGACGGGACGCACACTGAATATGGTCATCTAAATGAATGCTGATCAGGACAGAAGTGTCTGAAATGAACATGTTGTTCTGAACAGAAACGAAAGTTCTTCCAAGATGGTGAAGTCCTCCAGCCTTAGAGAGCTTCCCCCTCCAAGGAGGCTACGCTGGAAATGTAACCCACATATCCAAGGACTCGTAGCAGCATCTGCAGAGAGACTACAGAGGCAAGACCAGCACAAACACACAACTACATTTAAAAATAAGTACAAGATTTTTCTGAGACACAAAGTCATACAATCTACTGTTTTCTCTTCAGGCTGGTGAATAATCTCGACATGGATGTATTCAAATTCAAAGATTATGGGAAAGAATTTATCAAAAAGCAGAAGATGAGTCCAGACGCCTTCATACAAGTTGCCTTGCAGCTTGCATTTTTCAAGTAAAAATGTTCAATGTTTGATATCATATCTCTAATTGAACCGTTTTGCATCAAGGTGCAGTCTCAAATTATGTCTGTCCTGTACTTAGATGCACTGGAAGGCTCGTGCCCACATATGAAAGTGCGTCAATTCGGCGTTTCCAAGAAGGTCGCGTAGATAACATTCGCTCAGCCACCGCCGAGGCCCTGGCCTTTGTGAAGTCTATGGCAGACGAGAGGGGAACGTTCTCCGTGAGTCATTTTTCTCACTTCCGCTCTAATTACTAACTCCCACTTTACTGTTCATTGCGCATCTCTAATGAAACAGGTGCAACTGGCAACCTTGGCAAGGAAAAGTCAGTCAAACAGATGATCCCCCTGAAGATTTAGCGGATCTATGAAAAATGACTGGCTGTGCTGCTGACTTCTTGCTCGATGCAACAAATGTCCTGTGTCCACTTTTTTTTCATTAAATGACTTTTACTTTTCCAACAGGACTCAGAAAAGATGAAACGACTGAGGGATGCAATTAATGCCCAGACAAATTATACAATTGCAGTGAGTATTTCAAACCATACTTTTTAGCACACTAACGTCACAGACAGAATTTAAATGTGAGAATTGGGATTGATTTAAAAACGAATGTAGAGATTGATTCAGAAAAATCAGAGTTTTCTTGCAGTTTATTCCTCATAATTTGTTCCCTTGGTGTCAAAATCTGGTGCTTACATTTTATATGAGATTAACTAGTAGTCGCAAAATGTAGCGGACAACTTTTATATTAAGAAAATGCAAAGTTCTCTGGCCCACAAAAGACTAACCACACCAGTCAAGAAATATTTCATATTTGTTCCTCAAAAGCAATAAAGCATGCTGTGTAATTAGCTTTAAAAGTGTTGGTAGATGTATTTTTTTCCATATCAACACTTTTTCACTGCTTCTAGTTTATTAGTTAGTCGAGCCAAAAATTTGACATCTTTAATGCATAGATAGAAATTCTACATTAATTTCCTCAACTAATTTTTGGCAAGAAAATAGGAATAAGTATGACTTCCAAGTTTTAGTGAATGGAGGATGAAATTTAATTGTTCATAAAAACTTTAAATTGTCAAAAATATGTTTTTCAGGCAATTACGGGAATGGCGATAGACAATCACCTCCTTGGACTTCTGAAGATCTCAAAGGAGCTCAACATGGAAAAGCCAGAAATCTTTTGTGATGAAACATATGTGGCCAGTAACCACTTCATCCTCTCTACCAGTCAGGTACTACATAATCATATGCTATTAAAACACATATATGATTGATACCAGAATTACTTAATCCTCTGCAGGACCTGCACTCATCAAGTTACACATTTTTTTCCTGTTATCAGGACAGATGAAACACAAGATGTTCCATGGAGGCAAAAAGAGAAACACAGATGTTCTTCTGCTTTTCCACAAATTAAAAATAAATAAGAAAAATGTGTGCCTGTAAAAGCACAAATAAATCTGCTATTGTGTTTTCTGCAATTTGAAGACACTCTTTTGCATTTAATTCAAGTGTGCTGTGGAGGTGTTTTTAAGGGGAAATTTTCATTCAGTCAGTACCACACTCTATAACCAACGAAGACAATCAAGAACAAAGAAAAGACCTCTTAAAGAGAATCACTAAACCATAAAGTAATTATTTTAAAACAGTAATGGAGTCTGAAAATGTGCGCGTGCCAATTTCCAAAATGTAGAAGCCTAATTAAAGATATTAAGTTTAAGGAGATTTTGAGGAGAGCGGGCAGTGGCCTTTTTTTATAACATCATTTGCCAGAACCTTGGAGACTGAGATGATGCCTGAGGAATGGAGAACAAGTGTACTGGTAACAGTTTTTAAAAACAACAATTATCTGCACATCTAAAGTAACTACAGAGGGATAAAGCTGATGAAGAAATGGGCAAGAGTTGATGAAGCTAGGTTAATAAGAGAGAGCCCCTTCTTGTTTGCAGTGGTGATGGGTAGGCTGACCGATGAGGTCAGGCAGGAGTGTCCATAGACTATAATGTTCGCAGACACCATTGTGATGGGTAGTGTGACCAGGGAGCAGGTGGACGAGAACTTGGGGGAGGTGGAGGTATGCGCTTGAGAATAGCAATGAAAAGAAAAAAAAAGCAAATGTGTGTGAATGACACGTAGACAGGTGTATTAGTGAAGCTGCAAGGAGAGGTAGATGTGTTTATGGTTAACTATGGTCAACCATCCAAACCAATGAACAGCCCACAAGAGAGATAGAGAAGGGAATGAATGTAAGGTGGGTGGGTGGAGATGAGCAAGGTGTGATTTGTGACAAAAGGATAGCGGCAACTGTGAAAGGGAAGGCTTACAAGATGGTAATAAGACCTGCTACGATGTTTGGTGAGATGGCAGATGATCCACTGTGGTGACCCTTAAAATGAACAGCTTAAAGAAGAAGAAGAAGATGATGATCATGATGTTTATCCAAACTAAACCAGTTTTTCTTTGTTTATATCTTTTTTTTACTAAACCTCATCTGAATCTGACGTCCCTTGATAGTAAGATTATTCAGTTAGAGCATCTTTAGATTTAGCTTTAGCTTCCCTCAAAACATTTTCACCGCACAGTAGCAAATCAATCTAGTCTATTCCTGTCCTTCTACAGCATCACTGGCTTCCTGTAAATATCACATTAATTTTAGTATTGTGCTTCTCACACCTCTATATCTCTCTGTTCTTCTGTACATGGCCACACCTTCCCATACTCTCAGATCCTCTGCCTATGTTACTCTGATTGTATCACCTGACCATCGTGGACTTTAGAGCTTTCAGCCGATTGGCTCTTCATCTCTGGAAGTCTCTCCCACACCATATTTGCAACGTTGATTCTCCACCTATCTGTAAAGCCAGCCTTAAAACAAATCTTTTTGAACTTTTCTATTCTGTTTGATTTTAACTTTATGATGTACTGGCTTTTAATTCTATGACGTCTTCAACCGTTATTTCTTCTTCAACTGTGTCCTTTAGTGCTTTAAAAAGCACCTATAAATAAAATCTATTATTATTGTTATGATGATTATTATTATTATGTGGTCTTGATTCCAGGTTCCAACCACTGTGGAAATGTTCTGCTGCTACGGCCCAGTAGTGCCCAACGGTTACGGCGCCTGTTACAACCCACAGTCAGACCACATCATCTTCTGCATGTCTAGTTTCTGGGAGAACACAGAGACGAGCTCGGTCGTTTTCGTTAAAGCCTTGAACGAGGGCCTGCTGGAAATCAGGGACTTGTGCAATAGAAGCTGTGTTACAGCTAGCAAACTAGGTGTCGGCAGCCAGGGAGCCAGCCAGCCTCATAAATCAGGGAAGTAAGCCATACTGAGGGAGCACGCCCACTCAGCTGCTCCACTCGCCACTGTTAGACTTTAGCATTAGACTCAGTAGTTAAGATGCCTTCATATGTCTTTGTTGTCTGTGCAATAGTGTTACATTCACAACAAAATTAAAAGCCTTAAAGTTCACATGTAACTGTATATAAAACATGTAAATAAATATATATATATATATAGAAATGAAAACTAAAAGAATAAAGAAAAAGTTCTCTCTTGGATCTGTGCTGACAACGGAACGATTTTGGTCCAGCACTGACTCTGCTTGACTTGGTAGACTGACATTAACTGGTCTGCTGCCTTTAGGAAACTAAAGCCATGTCCGCTTTGTAGCACTGATCTGAGGCTCAATTCCTCAGTCAGTGAAAGATTCAGCCGAATGATCCTAGTGTATATTTTAGACTAGTAACATACTTTACATGTCAAAAAAATACCAACACTATATAAAAGTCACTTATAACAATCATAACATCCTGTAAATGTGATTCGGAAAACAAGTGTGATTCTAGTGTGTGCTGTACGATTTAAATGTCCTAAAGTTATTTTTAACTCTTGGATGTGAGTTGTTGTTTTTTTATTCTACTGATGTCATCAGGTTGCCAAAGAGGCTGTGCAAATGTGAAGTCTGTGTGATGAGGCACTTTAAGATGTTTATGTCAACGCGTGTGTGATTAACTTCAAACATATAAAAGTGGCTGTAAGTTAGTTCTGTGATATGGTTTCAGTGGCACATTCAAAGTTGTCTAGCTATAATGTATGTATTGTATTTAATAGCAATAGTTTATATGTGTAAAGTGTTATGAACAGTCCTGCATTATAAGCAAGATACAGTCCACTGGTGACTGAGGCATATCACTGTGTTCGCGTGTGCTTTTTATTTGCACTTAGAGATAGAAGGAGGGTATTGATGTTAGCTGGATGTAGGTTCTCTGTGCAATAACAATAAATCAAGGGTATATGTGCAATTTGCCAAAACAGTTCATTCAATGCATGGAGCTTGTGTAATTTTAAATTAACTACAGTGACTATTTTTGATATTCAGACACAACAGAGGAAGATTTCTGGCGATTCTGGCGATCTACATCATGCATGCTGTTATGGTCTTTAAATGTTCATTAAAACTGGGATGTTTATTTGTCTACACATATAAATTGTGAGTCTTTTTTTTTTTTATTAATCTCGTGTGGTGGTTTGTGTTACAACGCAGCAAATCCGTGGTTACTTAGCGTGTGAAAATATTAGTTGTGTGCATTTGACACATAGGATGTGTATCTGTGTATCATCAGCCAAAGTGAATGTCACAATTTCCAAAACTGTATCCAGAAAAATTACTAGGTGACACATGCATGTTTATGCTCAGAATAACAGCTGTATTTTTATATCTCAGTGTGGAAAATCTTATGATATAGTAAAATATTGTTAAAGTGAATTTAAAAAAAAATGCCTTAAAACTAAAGTCATGCAAGCTGTTTTCAATAATTTCCATAAAGTGTTATAATCTATTGATGTTCAGTGCTTTGATGTTAATTTGATGTGTTTCCTCTTGGTGATTGCTGACTAATCTGGGTGATACATGTAAAAGAATATATTTGTAGCGAAGCGGCCTGTTTAATTAATGTAACACTCATCCACGATAACATTTTTATAAAAGTAATTAATGTGTAACACGTCTCTGGCAGATCAGACATGGTGTTTTATGAAGTGCAGTGAAAAGTCCAGTCTTCTTCATTTTGACAAGGAAAACAAAATGCTAATTTATTTTAAAAGCCAGTAGCAATATTTTGTTCACAGAAGAAAATACATGTAAAAGCTGTAATGAAACTGTCATGTAGGAAAAATGGAAACTCTATTCCATAAATAAAAATAACTTAAAACTAAAATCGTGTCAGTATTTTGTTATTTTTTCTTAGACGTTTGATGGTTTGTCTTTCTAATCATGTTTACCTTGGTGGTGTAGGTGTCATTAGGAAATTGTAGCTTTTGTATTGCTGGATTTTATGGTGGTTTTGATTTTTGTGAAGGAGACGCTCGCATGACTCATCGAGTGACGCCACTCACTGGCCAATCAGTGCATGCAGTGTGTTGACTTCACATTTTCAGATCCCTCAGCTCGCTTGAAATCCAACACGTACTAAAAATGGTATCGGGTTCCACCACCTAATGGAAAACCTTAAAATCCAGTCGAGCCAATTAGGTGCTAATGGGAAAATGGCACTAGGTTGCACCAAATCACAGCACATGCAGTCATCTCCTAAAGAAAGCTTCCACAGGACTCTTTGCCATCCTGTGAAAAAAATGAGTACACCCTATGATCTGCACTACTTAATCAGTCTCTCACATCATTATGGAGGAATTTTGGCCCACACATCTTTACAACGTTGCTTCACTTCATTAAGGTTTGTGGACATTTGTTTATGCAAAGCTGCCACAGCATTTCAATGGGCCATTACAACACCTTGATTCTTTCATGTTTAGGCATTCTGTTGTAGATTAGCTGCTATGCTCTGGATCATTTCCCAGTTTGCCAAAGTTTTTACATGACAGAAGGTCTCACATTATATAATTTGTGAACAGAGGAGCTCATGGTCAAGGTATTTTAGGTGTTTGTGCTGATGTTCTGTGTTTGTGTTTCTTCATTTTGGAAATTGCTCCAGAAGTCTTATGACTTGTTCAGATGCAACTTCTCATACAGAAATCATGCTGCCATGTTCTTTTGAGATAGAAGTGTCATTATCCTTGCATTGTTTTCACCTAATTTAATATTTAATGCACCAAGTGAGGTCCATAGAGTCTGATGTGTAAGCTCTTGAATTTTTTTGCTGTTTCTCTGAGCAATGCACGGTCTGACTTTGAGTTGAATTTGCTGGCACTGGGTTAATATACAGCTGAATGCTCCAGATGTGCAAAGTGTCAACTTTGACTTTTTTGCTTCTGATGATCCATTAATCAGCTGCATTTGATTAGCAATGCTTGGCTGCTACTTACCTTCTTAACTCCTATAGATGCAGTAAGGGTATACAGATTTTCTCAGGCCTTTATGCAGTGCTGTAAAAAATGAGCAAACCTTCTTTTTCACATAACTGGAGAACCTCGATTAAAAGATAAAGGCTTGAAATTCACAGAATTGTTTAAATGGAGTATAGTTTAACAGATTCTTGAACTGTTAATTTAAACATTTACTTTGCACACTTAATATGTTGCTATGCTGCTGTAATTGGGAATGGATACTGTCATCCACACCTTCCCTCCCCCTCATTTTTTTTTCTTTTAATTTGACCACACTGCAAACTCTGACACTGAGTCCTAAAATCCAATAACTATGTTGTTAACTGCTATAACATTAACTGATCATCTCAATTACAGATGCAGCTGTAGCTTTTTCAATCTCCCAAACATGCAATAAAATCTGTTTAATCAACAACCAAAATGCCTGGCACTAGACAGTCTAGTCTAGTTGAGTAAAACATCCTCATCTTGAAGTAGAATATCACACAGACAAACACAAATTAGCTTACTTTCATTTCTGTTCAAAGTTCTGTTCAGTGCAAAGCTAAGATAGCTGTAAAGAAAACCCTGACAATGATGATTAGTCTCAATTACATCTGTATGTAACTGGACTCATTTGCATGGGGTTGTCTGTTTGCAGCGTTGCCACTTGAGTCACACGTTCTCAACAGATGGCCTAATTTCATTGGCATCAGATGAGGTCTTTAGGGAGAGAGACAAATTTAATTCTCCATTGGTTAAACCACTGAACCAGGTCGACCAAGTGCCCATTTAGCAAAGCTTCCATGAACTGGTCCAATTAAATCTGGAATAAAAATTAGGCTAAAGAAAAATGTGGACTCATGTGGATAAAACAGCTCAATGTGTCAGTGGTAGCACGCTCATAGCTGTCCAGTTCCATGATAATGCAAATCATCATCTTTGTATTCAGTGGCTTTCGTGAAAACAGTGAAAATGTTTAATTGAATCAAAGCACACAGGAATACAGGATACACTCTTGAGGCTCAAAAGCCTCCAGGTTAAGGGTGGGATTTTCTGATGCTGCTTTTACCTTGGTCAAGCAAATTTTCTGTATCATGCATCTGTTGAAGAAATAAATTAGTTGCAAGCAACTTCTTTCTTGAAGTATTTACATCTAGCAAATACTACTATTAGTAGTAACAGTACAGAACTAATTGGTCTGTGTCTTGTATCTTGCTAAGGGAAGGAGAAGGGTTTCTTGGTTTACTTTTTAAAAAAAAAATAATTATTTATTTTCATGACAGCCAGTATCTCTGTTTGACTGACATTTTAAGCCCTGTTCTTGAGAAGCACTAAAAAGCCATGGCCACCAGGCAGCACCTCCTGCAGCCTGAGATGATGATCATCTGCAATACAAACTGTGCCAAACCACTGAGGGGCTTTTAGTCTAAGTGGCACCCGCCAGAGAAATGGGCACAGCCGAGCTCCCCTATGTCTTCCACAGACAGGAGTTTCACTTTGGTCTCAGAAGTTCTTAATAAGTCTTCCTTATCAATCCACCAAGCCATATTTTTTAACCACTTATCATTTTAGGCTCAATGGGAAAACTGAAGCCTACCCCAGCTGTCAGAGAGTGAGAGGCAGGACACACCAAGGAAAGGTTCCCAGTTCTGTTCAGGGTTAACACAAAGAGTCAGCGAACCATTTCCTGCTCACATTCCCAGAGAGAACCAGAGACGGTGGATGGGGATACCGGAAATTGCTGTGAGATATCTGTGCTAACCACCACAACCCTGTGTCAACCTTTTCACTCATATTGTATTTACTAATCAAAATAATTAAAGGAAGATTTTTTAATCAGAGTATACCATCAAGTCAGTTCATTTTCTGGGACATTGATCCGGTCAGTTTAGCAGCAAAGGTGCTTGTAAATACGTTTCAGCTGCTTTGGTGTTAATGTAATTAACAGCAGGTGCACCAACCTGCAAAACAGGAATACAGTTGAAGGCCACTGGCATTTTTCCCCATCTCTTCGTTTTGGTTAAGGTCAGTGCCACTGCTGGTGGCACGAGGCAATACCTGGACTCTACAGAGGTCACACATGTAGTCCAACGCCTCCAGGATGGCCCATCAATGCGTGCCATTGCCAGAAGGTTTGCTATGGTTTGCTGCACAGTCTAAAGAGCATGAAGGATATTCCAGGAGACAGCCAGATACAGCCAGTTGGATAGGGGCATAGAAGATCCTTAGCCAATCAGCAGGACCAGTATCTCCTTCTTTGTGCATAGAGGAACAGGATGAGCACCGCCAGAGCTAAAAACTGACCTCCAGTAGGCCACTAGTGTGAATGTCTCTGACCAAACAATCAGAAACAGACTTAATGGGGTCCTCAGAGCCCAAGCCCAGCATCTAGTGGGCCCTGTGCTCACTGCCTGGCACCATGAAGCCTGGCCTTGGCATTTGCCATAGAATACCCGAATTACCAAGTCCATCTGCACACTGTGTTTTTCACAGATGTTAAAGAGACGTGAAAGAGACTGGAGAACGTAATGCTGCCTGTAATGTCGTTCAGCATGACCAGAATGGTGATAGACTTGTGAAGGTCTGGGGAGGCGTATGCATGGAGGGAATGCATACAAGCACATGCATACAAACTACTGAGTATGATTTTGAGGTGCTTTGATGTTTTGTTTTGTTTTTTTACCTTTATTTTTTGGAGTGTCTTTAAATTCAGCTCTCCGTAAGTTGATCATTTTCATTTCCATCAAATTATTTGGCATCTATTCATTCCAAGTGCATTTTAATATAGATATCTATCATCTTATGTTTTTATTTTTTACATTAAGATCTGATGTGTTCCTTTAATTTTTTTTTGAGCAGTGTATTACATATGGATACAGATGGATGTAACCCTCCTAATGGTCTGAAAAGTGATGCACATTAAAATACAGCACAAAGTTTAAACCGAGTCCGCTATCTGACATTGCCCAGTTCCCACTAATGGTAAATGGACTTGTACTAAATGCTTTTCTACTCTGAGTATTTAAAGGGCTTGTTTACTACAAGCCTCATTCACTAGAAGAGATTCATGCATGCAATTTTTTTCTACACCTAAGAGTTGTGTCTAACATTCACACACACTCCCACTCTGATGAATGCACCACTTACAATAACCCTGCAAATGTACTGTTTACACAGAGTGATAAAACAGGAATTTGTATTTGCATGTGACAGGCCAAAGCAGCACCTTGACAAATAAAGTGTTTACAGAAAAAGTATTGTTTGTAATGAGCTCAGTCCTGGTAAACTGCACTAACTAATGCAATAACTTCATTCAAATGAATTAGGTTTTTTTTGCTTTGTTTTGTGATGCTTGTTGTCATGTCATGAATTAACCGAGTGAGAATGCAGCCGTAAATTCTTCAACCTATGCCTATATGCTTGCTTTTATAAAGCTCTGAGCTGTTTATTGGCTGAATTTAGCTCCACAATGGGGGACAAACAGCTCAAAGGTTGAATACAGGCTGTCTAGCTCAAAGGTCTATTGACAGAACACTACGATTGGTCGTGGAAAGTGAGTGCTGATGGCAACCAGCGCTTTCACTTCATGAGGAGCAGCCTGTGACAAGACTTGGCGGTGAGATCAATGGCGGAAGACCACCCGGAGATAGATGATGGGAGAACATTACTACTAATAAGCCTCTGCCACACTGCCGACAGAGTCAGGACCTTACTTGCTAGCTGCTATCGACTAGAGAGGGAGAGTAGAGCAGAGCTGTCCATTCACATATCCTCCTTCCCGCTCGTGTGCTTGGCAGAGTACAAGAGAAATGAAAAGCCACGGAGGCTCTCTGCAACGGAGAAACACGAAGGCAAAGTAAGGGAAGAGTTCATGAAAACTGAGACCTGAGAAAGTATTTTCAAACACTACTTCTTTAAGAGTGCAGAAGATACAACCTCTCAGCTGAACAGTGCCCATTTATCACTGAGGATCACAAATCATGCAACTGTTGTAATCACTAATCCCAGTGCACTATGCTCATAATGATGATCAGTAATTGGACATATGCAACATGTATATAAAAAAAATCAGTAGCTAAAAGATTACATGACTCAATTCAGCAGCTAATTAGTTACTCTCAACCTGTCCTTTCACTGTTAATATTATCATCAGGTAATTCAGAAAGCCGAGTACTCATGGAGCCTGCTATGAAAATGAAAATGAGCTTGACATTTTCCCTCCAAAATGGGACAGGAAAGAAATGTCCTATTGTCTTGTGTCTCAGATATTGACATTTATGAGGGAATTCAAAGACATTAACACTGCCATTCTTACAATATTTCAATTAAGGCTGGGTTTATAGTTAGCTGTCTGTTTTCCCTCACAAAGGTATACTCATAATGGCCACACTGGCATTTATAGGGAAGCTGACCCCAGGGCAGGAGCTACATTTAGACATGTTCTTGAAGCCTAATTGGGTGAGAAGTGAGGTCCCATTAAATAATATGTCACAGAGCTGAAATGAACTACTTCCACAGTACCATTTAATGTAGGTGTGAGAGAATCAGTCACAGTAAATTCCGAACCTGGTGCATTTCAGCTTAGATAAAAGAGCTTTTTTAAAGAAGGAAAGGCAACATTAAGAGCTATGCAAAGGATTTGTTGCACTAACTACTCATTTTTCTGATGGACTGCAGAATAACAGCAATAATTATTACTGAATGAAAATGTTGAAATGACTCCAGTCTTTATCACACACTTGAATTTCACCGTAGTAGAGCGGCTATCTTCAAGCTTTTCACTTCAGCGACTGTCAACAGTTTCTTCAGCTGTTGTGATAATGTTATAATGAGGCTCTGTTGGATGACAGCATGACACCCATTCATCTCAAAGCACACTGCCTCTAATTTATTTTCCTATTTACTCTGTTCAGCCCAGGTACTTGTTTTCTCATGGTTTCTAAACTATAATCCATCCCCAGACTGCACATTATCCAAGCCGTGCTACTGTAAACGTAGCACCTAAACAGCGTTGGCAACGTATGATTCATTTTGTGATTGGAAGATCAATAACCAATTTGAAGATGACCTGGTGGAGAGGATCAAAATTGCGAAGCTATGCTCCAATGTGCAGCGTAAATCTCGGCTGGTGGATGTGTGTCCAGGCCTGCCATGGGCTCCTGCTCTGGGGGAATGATTTATGCTTCGGCCCTGCGCTGAGTCCAGCAGTGGTTGTGCTTTCATCGAACAGGCGTGGCTAATTTGAGTGGCCTCGATAAAAGAGGTTTCTGCGTGAATAGCGGGGACGGTAAGTGAAAGGTTTTTACAGTTTGAAAAAGTGAAGAAAGTTGTGAGTTTGTGTCTGGGAGGAGGAAAAAACATTAAGAGTCATTGAGCATTGCAGTTATCAGCATAATCTTTACTATAAGCACCTTGTAGCATTAAAAATATCTCTACTTCTTTGAAACACTTGCATGCATTTATTAGATTTAAGGAGACAAACAAAAAGAAAAAGAAAGTCTTAGTCCATGACTTGAGCAAGTTAAGAAGGTAAATGGTTGTGCCAGGCCATCATCTTAAGAAAAGAATCAATCATACACTAAAGCACTGCAAAGAGACAAACGCTTAAATGCTCTCCTCACATCGGAGTAACAACCGCTCGTCTGACTGTACGACCTCCCAATTCAGCATGAGAGCTGGTTGCATAAGTGCAAAATATGAATGGATCCGAGGCGACAGGAGGGAGAAAAGTTAGATGGAAGGAAGTCATTAGGAGAGATGCACTCTCCTCACAAACCCTAGCTCAGTAATGCAGAGAAATTTGCAAACTGGCCATGAGTTCTGAAGGATATCTCATAACACTTGACAAGTGAAAATCGCCACCAGGCAGCTAATGGCTATACTGTCATGAAGGCAAATAAAAAGGCATGAGTTCACATGCATGTAGGCTTTGTGGCTCTGGTCATGTGAGACACACTTTCCAATAAGGCAATTCTCTCATTCCCTAAATTCCCCAAACAGATCTACTTAGATGCCAGGCCAGATGTGAGATGCGAGGATCGTTTGCCTTAGGAAAAAAGGGGTTGACTGAGGAGAAGAGTGGTGAAAAAAGGTGTGCTTCATTAAGTGCTCAAATCCCAGGTGGCCATTTGTCCCAGTAGCACCGTCCCTGTGGAGCAGAACTGTGTGGGGTGAAGAGGAGATGAACAGAGGCCCCCATCAGCAGAAGCAGCATCCTGGAGCTCACAGCTGCCAATGGCTCCATCGCTCTCAAGACGTCAGTAACTAAACCACACACCACGAAGCAGCGCTCGCTCCCTGACCGCTGCCAATTACAATGACCCATTAAGAAAAACAACTGCTGCTTCAGCAGATGGAAGAAAAGAGATGTGCTTATTTGCCTGTTCTGTGAAAGAGGAGAGTAAACATATTTTGAATTTCTCATCTACCTGATTTTTACTTTCTTATTTTCGTGTAACATTTCAGTTCTTAACATGCCAGAGGGTATTTTAAACCTGACTTAATGGCTCTTTTTTCCAGAAATCATGGCACAGTTATTAAAAAGAAACAAAATCCACACGCCTTGTTGTGTGCAATTTGAAGCAGGAAGTATTTTCTTTTGCAGAAGCATGAAGTTAGCTTACGTAAGGGGGACACCACTCGTGCACTACCATGAGTCTCTCATCATGGGTATACTTTCTTCTGTCATTCTGTAGAAATAAAAAAAATCCTGCACGTTCAGTGCTCAATGTTTCTGAATTTTTCTGATTATCCAGGTCATGTACCATTATATTCATGAAAAGTCAGAAATCTAAGGTGATTTCTAAGAAGAAGAAAAAACTTGGTATTGCTAATTTAACGTGGCTGTTTACTGAATTATTCATCTTTCCCATAAATAAAGATTGTTACTGTTACTGATGTTTCTGTGCGTGACCTTATCACAAATATAGTTTGTGCTGTATGAACAAAGACCATACATTCCCATTATTTGGGGATTTTGATACAAATAAAGTAATGTGGTTGTAAGCTAATTTCATTAGCCTTCCAAGTCTTTAAAAAGTTACATTTAGCTGATACCTGGAATTTTGGTATTAGTAGTTTCTAATTAAATCCACTAACCTAACTAGCAGAAAGGAATTAAAGGAATCTAGATCTTTGTTTATCATTCTTCCCCTACTGGTAAAGCAAATATCACAGCTGAAATGCAGACAGCACCATAGGGAATGTACATACTGTGATCAACGAACACATTATGCAACATAGTTCACAGGGGACTTCCCTTTGATATAAACTTAATCCAACCATGAAGAGTTTTATGAGAAATAAGATAAGAAGCATTAAGAACTTTACGGACGGCACAGCTGTGAAATAATGCCGCGTGAACTCTTTTCACAGCTACAGTTTAAGTGTTTCCTGTACATTTCTTGGGCTCGTTTGTGTTTATTTACTTCCACGGGACCGTGAAGGCACACAAAGGAGGTGTCGAGAAGGTGAGTCGGCGCCGCAAAGTAATGGTCCCGAGGTAAATGAGCAGCTGCAGCTTGCAATATCTGGTGACACAGAGAATCCCTTTGCCGAGTCTCTCTCACAAGGGAAGGGCTCATCTTAAATCATCCTCTGATTTCTACAAGCAGCGCAACAGTATCTCACTCCGAAGACTGAAGCTGAGGCTTTTTATGAGTGCTCAGGTAATTGAGCAGCAACAGCGGAAAAGATCTCATTCACTTATGCGTGAAGGAAGTGTATCTATACGAAATGACTGGTGAACTGAAATCGGGATCCTGCTCCCCATCTATTTGTTGCCTTTTAGGAATATGTCAATAAGATATGTTTGTTAACTTGCAGTGTTTGGCACTGGAGCGATGGTGCTATCTGGGCTACATGTGTCCTGGTGTAAATAAGCCTGTCAGTTTAGCCACAGGTTCATATGTAATAGAGGACAGAGCTGAGGGATGCTCTTCAAGCTTTATAGCTTGAAGAGCTTTATAGCTCTTCAAGCCACACTTGTCAAGGGAAGTGGCCTACAAGACAGCTCAGATGGGCACAACAAATAGGCTTTGTGTCTGTAGTTTACAATAACACAACACTGAGATAAACTATATGGCGACTGACTCCGAAATATATGCTAGCAAAGGTTGCTTATGCCAGACAGAAGGCAAACATCATAAAATAAAGGTAAAATTTACTTTCATGACTAAAACACTGGCAGCTATGCAAAGACACAAATAAGAAAAGTCCCAGTATGACCATCAAGTTGCTGGAGATTTTATATTATGGTCACATGAAAACAATAAGAGAAAAAACTACCAAAATTTGTAAATCTATCCAACTTTATCCAGTTATAATATATCATATCAACCTCATGTTAAGAACTCAGTCATAAATGATCTTAAGCTGAGAGCAAAGATTAAAGAGTCTTTCGATGCTCTTTTCAATTAGAAGCCATAAATCCCCTGAGTTTTCTGAGGTAGCTGCAACATGTTATTATGTTTCATTTACTATGTGTTGATTAAAAAAACATGTCTCCTAAAGAACCGGAGGGTTTTCAAAAGGCCCAGCAGGAAATTACATTTTAACCGGGAAATTCTCAACTCTCGCCCTGTGGAAA
Organism: Hemichromis elongatus; assembly: GCA_015108515.1. NCBI lineage: Eukaryota > Metazoa > Chordata > Actinopteri > Cichliformes > Cichlidae > Hemichromis > Hemichromis elongatus. Next base: position 3,250 of record VUQR01009818.1, on the reverse strand, counting down.
CAACAACAAGAACTACATTTGGTTTCTTAATTTATCTGTGAATAACAGTCAGCTATGCATTTCTTGTCCTACATCCAGCAAAGGAACCACTGCATTGTGTGCTGCCACCCTAACAGTGACAGTTTTGTAACAAGCCCAGTGCACAGCAGAGCCTTGGGGTTCACTCTGAAAAGCCCTGAAAGCGCTTTCAGACAACTCCCTCCGCTCTATGGGCAGACAGAAACAGAGTCAACCTGCGACACGTGACGGGCCCTTGCCTCGAGTCACCATGCAGCGCTATTCTCCATGGTCCCCACCCTGTCAAAGACCCTTCACATACATGAACAAAACAACATATCAAGCATTTTATGGGAGACATTAAAGGAAAAATTGCAGCTATGGCTTTCTTTTGAAGGTTTAACTGTTTGAAAGTTAAAGTCAGCATTGAAAAAAATATTGGCAGAGCCCAGAGTGACCTCTTCAAATTGCCAGTTTGTCCGATAAACAGTGAAAAACCGTAAAGATCTTCAATTTTTCCGTGATACAAATGAAAGTATGCAACATATCCCCATGTTTAAATTAAAACACATCTTATTTTGATTAATCCATTATCTACGTCTTAGTGAGTAAAGTCTACTTAAACTTATTTTTGTTACTTTGTTTTCTCCCGTGACCATGTGTTGGAATCTAATCATATCCTGAAAATGATCAAGGCCAAAAGCCAGGAAAATGTCTCCTTTGAAATGTTTGGGAAGCATCTGCCTCCGGCACCTTTGAAACCCAGATAGAGACATCTGTCTGATGCGGTAACATGCCCAAAGTACCCGAAGATCAACACTGACATGTACATCAATACATTTCACTCGAACGTGTAGCTTTTCTCAAATAAAACTGTAATTTTAAATATTTTTAAGGCCTATATTAAAGGTGTGTTTCATATTCCTTAATAAGATTTGCTGCTTTGAAATTTTTGCCAGGGAACGGAATATATTTTTCTCTTTCTGAAATTATGATTGGTCTTGTGCGGATATGGAACAGATGGTGTTATCTACCTCACGGGTGAGTGGAGCAACAAGTGTGCAATTAAAGGCCCGAGGAACTACTTCATTCAAAAACACAAACTCCAGGAAGCAAACCAGCACAGCTAAACAAAAAAAAAAAGAAAAAAAAAAGACTTCCTGGATGGTGCATTTAGAGAGTTAAATTTGATGTAGTCAATGCAAATGCATGGCAAAAGTGGAAAATCAGCAACTATGGACACTAATGAACAGTTCACGCAATTTTAAGTGGTCAGCACTTTGCAGGCTCTCTTCAACCAATTTTATACACTCACATTTGAATGCGCTCTTTCTTCTGCAAAGGGCTATCAAGCACATTTTTAAGAACTCTGACACTGGATGCAAAAGAAATGCTAGGAAGCTAACATGTCCATTTTCTCCCATATGCAATTATTGCCGGAAGTTTACAGTGCATACGCTCATCTTGAACATGAATGTCATGGTAATTTTGGGCTTTCAACGATTTCTTTTAAACTTCTCTTTTTCCCGTGTGAAATGATTATACAGCATACGTCTTTAATGACGTTTTAAAAAAGAAATGTTTGCAAAACACACTGCACAAGTTAATGCCGACATCTCCTTATGCCTGTGTGCCAGATGGGATGGACTTCCTTCATCTTTCATTGAAGCCGAGTCAGTATCAATCACATGACACTCCAGTGACAAATAGGCAATCGAATAACACTAGGAGCAAAAAATAATTTCACACACTCAGTCCTTGACCTTACAGATCGAGCAGTCAGTTCAGGTAATAGTGCCGGCTATCAATTAAAATTGATTTTTCTTTTGGATCAATTGCTGTGTAAACATTTAAATGGAAATGGTCACAGAAAGCTGTCACTAATGAATAAAAACTGTTAAAAATGGATTTATCCACTACCTCCGAGCTCTATACAGCAGCCCATATGTATTTCAGCTGCTGGCTGTTTAGACCAAATAAAAGACAATGCAAGCAGATTTTCTGAGCAGCAAAGGAACTGCCTTTGGACAAGGAACCATCTCAGCATGTGTAGAGCCGGAGGAGAGTCAAAATTACCATCAAACGATGGCTACTATGCCACTGCTGAGGCATCACACAGGACGCAGAGGAAGTAGTCAAGCATTTAGGTCACACCGAGTTCAAACACACACACACACACACGCGCACACACACATAGATAAAGCAGTGTGAGATGGCATTTACAGATACAACTGTCAATCATGATGGCACAAACCTGATTAAAGGGCAGAGCATATACATTTACATTCCAAGATCAGCATTAAAAGGCAGGTGTGTGTGTAAAACAATAATACTGCATATTAATAATTTATTAAACTTAACAATGGCTGAATGGAGGGTACAATAAAATATACAAAAATATTTTTTTTTGTTTCAACATTAAAACGTATCATTACAGTTTGAATCCTATAGATGTTTTTTTCTTTAGCCCCAGCTTTAAAATCCAGTGTTGTTTTATGTGTTTTTGCAATGATAAAGTATAAAAAATGACATGTTCAGGTTTCCAACAAACCAATGTTGAACATTTTTTGTTTTATATAGGACAATTTGGGACATTTTACTATTCCTCAAAAGCAGTCTGAAATTTGTTAGGTATGGTCTCCAACACAAATATCATATGGAAGCAACTCGTTGTATTTTGGCATTTAGAAAGGATCAAGATAACCTGTTCCCATTATAAGTTCAAGGTAGGCTTCAGAATGGGGAAGAAAGGTGATTTAAGTGACTCTGAACATGGCAAGTTGATGGCAAGGGTCAGAATTTGGAATAAACAACATGAAATCATAAATTGTATCAGTGGTTCAAAGTGGATTCTTGAGCATGGCAATTTCACTGCACTCAAATGGCCTCCAGAGTAACCAGATCTCAATTCAATAGAGTTCTTTTGGGACGTGGTCAAACTGGAGATTCCTATCATGGATTGTGGAGCAACCCTGTGATGCTAATAATTCAGTTCAATTCAATTCATACAGCGCCAAATCAGTACAACAGTCAGGGAAAACTCTCAACAATTATACAACCCCTTTGAGCAAGCACTTGGTAAAAGTGTCATGTTTCGGCTGTGTGCAGGTAGGATATAGGACCCAAACGCAAACTCACGAGACAGAACTTAAACTCAAAAGAACAGCTTTATTGCTGAAACTGATAATACAAATGATACCAAACTAAACTGGGAAAAGCTACTCATACAGGACACAGGGAGAATCACACACAG
>VUQR01009817.1:69816-80037 GCA_015108515.1 Hemichromis elongatus | reverse complement strand
CAGGGGTTGTGGCTATTAGTCATAATAATGCTAGACAAAAAGGCAGATTTGGCAGCTTTCACAGACTTTTGATACTTAGATAAACAATTATGGAGGATGTCCAGAGAGACGTGGAGTTTGTCTTTCCTCCATTTTCTTTCAGCACGACGACATTCACGCCTAAGGGCGCGAGTGGTATCATTTAGCCAGGGTTGTGAGGATTTGGCACGTTTAATCCTCAGAGGTGCCACAGAGTTAAGAATGTCAGCGCATGTAGTATAAAAGATGTTAGCAAGCTCATCCGCTGATAAAACCCCAGTACAGTTAGCATCAGAGAGGGGAGCGTCAAGGAAAGCATCAATGAAGTGAGCGATTGACTGGGAGTTAATTGTGCGCGTTTGCCGCACAAGACCATCACTGTTCAAATCCACATCGCTCACTACAGTATTAAACAAAACCAGGAAGTGATCAGAAATCCCAGAGTCCTTTATGTCCATGATATTCTGATATCCAGACCATAAGATAGTACCAAATCAAGTATATGACCTTTAGTGTGAGTTGGTTCACTTACCCACTGGGTGAGATTGAGGGTGCTAATAAGAGCGAGGAAATCCTTAGCTAGCGAACTGTCCTCACAGCAAACATGAATGTTGAAGTCGCCAACAATTAGTATACAGTCATAATGTAGCACATGCCTTCAGATCTGGGTGAAGGATGACATCATGTTGATGTGTTAAATAATAATAAGACTCCAGGCTGGGGTATATGCCATGCCAACGGGCAGAAATCAGCTGAACGGCTAAAACAGCAGTTTTGTTATCTTTTTTTCATTATTCAATTTCATGTGTTGTCTTGACCCTTGGTTGTTCCTGGGTTTTCTTGAACATCCTCATAATATCCTCTCATATGGAGGGTGACAGCTTGGGTCTTCTTCCAGACCGTGGCAAAGTGGTGACACATTACTTTAACTATTTGAACTGATTTTCTTGGATTCTGCAGTTCTTTAAAAATGCTACAATTCTGCTTAGAATTTCCCTGAACACCTTGGACTTCCCCATTGTTCTGAGTATCGGTCAATCCAGTCAGTATTGTCAAACAAATCTTTTTTTTGTGCTGCAAAGAGAGACTACCAGTTGGAGCAAGCAACAAGAAGCTAATAGGCCTTGGCCATGTTAAGTTAAAAGATATTATAGAATTTTCAGAATGAATTATTCAAAGATTGGAACCTGTATGTATATCATCCAACCCTGAAACAAAAGGAAAAAAATATTTCAAAGATGTAAATAAAAGCCCTCAAATTACCAAGACATTCATGCCCATGATAAGTGTATATAAACTTCTGACCACTACTTAACAAGATAAGACACAATTACACTATCCCCTTTGGGGAAGGGAGTGAACTTTTAAGATTCCTTTTCAGTGAAATAAATAAAACAAGCAGCAATTCCAGTAAAATGACCACCATTATCCTTTCTTTTTTTCTGTCCAAAGAACTGTGCCCTGAGCTATCAAAGTGTGTCACTCATAGTTTGGAAATTTCAAAGTAACATTTTGCCTGGAGAGGATTTGGAAGGAATCGTCAGGGATTAAATGCTTGCTCAAAACATTTATATAACCATATCTTCCATTTCTTCCTCTCAGCAGTCAATTCTCAAACCACCAGAATCAGACTGTGGCAAGAACAACATCAGAAAGGGGAAGGAAAAAAAGGAAATGGGATTTGAGTTTGAAGTGATAGGTCCCACATATGTTTGTCCTTCCCTACTTACATTTGCAAAACTTTTTTTAAGCTGCTTTTTATTATTATGTGTTCATCCCTGTTTGACAAACTGTGGGCTTCAGATGCAGATTCATCATGCGCCCAGCATATATATGGAGGTTGTATAGTGCCGGGCCCTATTACCCTCTGACCTCCAATGAGATCAGGGGTGCAACATGGCAGCTTGAATTCTCCCCATTTGTTTTTACAATTTGTCATCTGTGACTATTTAACGGTTGCACAAGAATGAAGCTGCATGCTCTGTAGGGAGGTTGTTAGAAAATAAGCCTCTGTCTTCTTGCCATACAAAGAAGTTCAGCCGTGTTCCTCTGAGTTAGTATTCCCATAAAGAAGACAGCATTAATTTTGTGAGGCACATAGGGCTGAGGAGCTCGCAGCTTCTGTTCCATGAAAACTTCATCATTGGCTCCCTTTCCTTATGCTTAAAACTCAGTGTAATTTTAGTATTACTACACAGATACTGGGGCAATTGCTGACTGAGAATGGCTGTGAGAGTTTACTTGTATTATCTGTCCTGATGGATAGGCTCTTAATAAGTGATTTTAGGGGTTGTAAAGCCCTTATTGAGAACTACACTTGAAAGTAGCTGATGGATACTCTGTGAATGAGCTTAGTTTATCTCCTCTCGGCTCTTTTGTCAATAATCACACCACATGCCATATGAAGTGAGTCAGTAGAAACTCTGTGTTGAGTACAATACATACAAAATCCTTCTCAATTACATGCACTCTTCTGCCTTCTCCTTTTTAATGTGTTGTCTTTACAGATTGCCACATTCCTTACATTTCAACACTCCCTGTTGTTTTTAGGCATTACTTCTGACAATGTATGTCATTTGTATTTCGAGACCACCTGGTAAACCCGGCCCGGTTGTGCTGTTTCTGCGCACATTCCCTATGGAAACTGTGCAACCACGACTCATGAATACACCAGTAGTGTCACAGTTTAGTAACCTTAGCTGCTCTCAAGGCAGAAGTCCCCTTGTCTGCTACATCAACAATAACAAGCTCTCCTTTCATGGGGCAAGTCCTGTTCTGTCCAGCCACGGGGATGTGAGGCACCTGTGAATCGTGTCTGTATTTGTTCCCCTTTCTTCTCTTTGCTGCAGATCATACACTCATCACTGCCCACATTATCTTAAACTAGACCTGGAAGTTATGTAAAGTTGGGGTTCCTCTATTGGGCTGAATGGTTGAGAAATGGCGTCAGAACGCTAAACGATTTCTTTAAAGAAGGTGATTTCTATGTTAATTAGGGAAAAATATAATTTGGAAATACATACAAATTAAAGCTCGTACTAGAAATAACATCCAGGTGTATCTAAGCACTTACTCAATAATACAGTATGTTATTTACAACTGCCAACGTTGTATCATCAAGCGTCCTTGTGGTATCAAAGGTGCCCCTAGATAACCCCTAAACCCCTAATTGGGTTTAACCACTGACACTTTAACTTTTAGGGAAAAAGCTGTGATTTGTCTTCTAGTGAGGCTGATTGGAAAGTCAAGTTATTTATTTATGTATTTATTTTTTGCATCATTTGTCCCATAGAGTGCCAAGAGTCTTCAAAGCAACAAGGATTCACGGATCCTGTGGACCAAAGATGATCTTTTACTGACCACTGGCTTTGATACGGTGAGAAAGTGTGAAGCCAACTTGTTATATTTGGTACAGTGTTTGTATAAAACTCACACCAAAAACACGAGACACCACGGGCAGAAATATGTTTGTTTTTTTTCAGGCAATTTTTTTTAATTTTTCTTCCACGGCACCAATCACACAAGAGGAAATGGTGATTGGCATGACCAAAACGATTCCACCTGTGTACAATAAATTTGCAATCAGGTGCCGTCTTTGGTGCGTTAAGATGCCAGTAAAGCAGCCGATAAAAAAAGACTGATTTGAATTTACTTCATGTTTGCCATTGAATTGGGTCCAGCTGCTAATTTCCTGTAATTTATGATAATACAGTGATAACTGTGAAAAGTAATAAATCAGTAATAAACGCCAAATTGATTACCCACTTGCATAAAGAAACATCGGAGACGAGTCGTGCTCCTCTGTGAGTGATTGCAGTCAGTCTGAGTCAGACTGATTGTTTGGAGAGAGGTTACCTCCTACCCCATGACCTGTGCAATCATCCTGCAATCAAAATGGAAAGTTACAATTACAGTGACAGGTCCATATGAAAAAAGTAACTTACTTGACCCTTGTGAGCGTGCTCTGTCTCTGTTCGGCGTACTCAGTGTCTTACTTTGTTATTTGTGTAGATGCGTAGTCGTGAGGCGAGACTTTGGGACAGCAGGAAGCTGAGCTCTTCACTCAGCTCTGTTTCGCTCGGCACTTCCAGTGGGTGAGTACAGCATCAGTTTGTGTCTATAACTGACTCGCAGTCATGACAGTGACCTTCTCCCTATTAAGTGTTTGTCTGTCAGTGAGAGTGTGCGAGGTCATGCGTTGCAGTACAACGGTGTATCTGTGTGAGCATATCATGTATGTGGGCGTATTAGCATGTGGCTGGCAAATGATATATAGCCAGACAGTCATGTGGACCTCCCAGAGCTTTTACACTGTCCCTCCACATTCTTGCTATTTCCGGGAATGTCGCAGACAGATTTGTGTACTGTCTCAGTGGAACAAAGCGTGTGCACATATGTGCTGAGCGTCGCTCTCTCTACGACTGCTGCAAAAGGGTCAGGAAGCAGCAGCAGACACACTGACACTTCCTCCCTCAGCTCGCTGCTTGTCATTTCTCCAGTCGCTCAGTTTATTTTTCCAAACACGACTGCCGAGGACCGGAGGACAGCAGGAGCGTGGCTGGGCTCCAGAGAGGAGACAAGGGGAATAGAAGGATGGAGGAAGAAAGAGAAAAGAGGAGAAGGGAGTGAGGATTCCTTTGTTAGTTTGAGCTCATGCATTTTAGTGCTGTTATGAACAGGCTGGCCTTCCAAGTCATTCCACTCATAAAGTGACTGGACTTTGTCGGGTCATGCTGTAGTCTGTGGTGGATGAAGTAAATTTATTATCATTATTATTACTCCAAAAAGCATTTTTCTTGCCATCTGTGAAATGGCTACAGCAGGACAGATTCCACATTTGTTCTTTTGGCACAGTTATTGAGGCTGGATGTCCACGTGTGGCTGGACCATAAAGTGTGAAGCTGTACGGCCTAGTTTTTATTAGACAAAACACTACAAGGAGGGAGCAGTCTCTGTGGAACGTCATAGTTTTTGTTTTCTTCCAGTAAATAAGAGGAGTTAACACAGCAAGGTCCCTAAGTACCATCCTCTGCTCTCTCCCCCCCTCCTTCTGCCCTCGTGCTCGCCACTCGTCTCTATTTCCTCTATTTCCTCTTTCATTTGATTGAGACAGATAGTTGCATGTCTGAGTGACTCTTCGCAATCATCCCATTGTTTGGAGCCTGTGCACTTTTCTTGGAATTAGAGGATACGTGATGCCATAAATGCCAGTGTTTACTTCCTCTTACCAAAACTGGTATTTTTTTGTGAGATTCATGAAACTAGGACGGTCACACTAATCTGAGGACAAGCTGTTAAGCCTTTCGTCTTACTCAGCCAGTGTCTGTTTTATCACTCCACTCCCCTCCCCCCGCTTAAAAAAAAAACCCCAAAGAGAAATGGATCATCTTGCATTTATTAAATTCATTAGTTTTAATTTGAGACAAGCCTTTTGGTTTCCTGGTTTTTGATAGTAGTTCAATTTTAATGCTGTGATTTTTCCATTGGACCTAATTGCAAGGTTTGGAGCTGTCCCATCCACAGTATTTTGGATGTCCTGTATTAAATCACTTCAATCATGCTATCATATGCCGAGATGTGTGTCAGAGAGCTTTTACTCACAAGGCCACATCCCTTCCAGATGTCTGCACACCAGCACTGATATGAAAGAAGCAGACATTTAAACGACAGACGAGACCTCATCATTTTCTGCTTTTCTATATTGCCTTCTCACATACATCTTTACATAGCGTAAAAAATGATATACAATTTTTTTCTCATGCCTTCTTCGCCTCAAACGTTATTACTAGTGAAGATAAATGTTTGTGCAGCCAAGTTTCCAAAAAAGAATGGCACTGAAAAAAATGTAAAAGGAAAACAAAGAAACCACAACTGATCCCACACAATTGCCAAACATTAGTATCGGGTTGTGCGCCTATCGGCGAGACTTCATGTTTATTAACTTCTCATGCCAGCTTATCCCCATTTTTGTCTTGATAGTTTCCACTACCTTCACACTCTTGTTTTTTTTTGTTTTTTTTTAAATGCATTTGACCCAAGCTGCCGTTACAGGCTGAGTTTCCATTGTTGTTGGTTAATCTCGGCAGCCGGGTACATCCAGAACAGTGTCAAAAACAAACAATGTGTCAGGAGTCAAATTGAGGGGAAAATGCAGTGATTACATTCTATTCAGCCATATCCATGTAAGGACTAGCCAACCCCTTTATCAAACTAAACTACTAGACGTAGTCTGCAATCAGTATTTACTGATAATAGAATGTGCCGGCTGGTTTCTATTTAATGGCCAAGGTCAAAATGTTGCTGACTGCTTATTTGTCTCACTGTCTTTTTTTTCTTTAACCTGTGTCTTATTTTGTAAGTGGTGGAAAAAGATTTTTGTTCTAATTTCAGAGACTGAGACAGAGAGGTGTCGGGGTCTGTGTAATATTTTTAGCACAAGTGCTTAAATTAAACATCAATCAGCCTTTTCCCGACAGGACCAAACTGTCTTTAACCTCCTTTTCCCCCTACTTTTTTTGGGGATTTTTTTGCATTAGCATTGCATTAGTGTTTGACTAAGCAGCTATGGCAAAGAGAACATGCACTAATCAAAAAGAGATATTGTCTCAATTTTTCTCTGCACCTAATAGATTGAAAACAAGTGGCCAAGGAAACTCAAAGTCAAACATCCATGGAAGGGCACTTCCTCCTTGTCGTTTTAAGCCTGAGGTGCATATAAAGATGGATTTGTTCATGTTTTCCTGCCTGTTTTTAATTAAAACAGCTGCGGTAAACATGGTGTGTAATTGAAGTTGTGAGCTGGCTTGTATCAGGTTAGCTTTGCTTGTAGACAGCATTCAGTAGAACTGTTTTCTTTGGACTGTCACAACATAAAGAGGCCCAGGATCGTGAGCCAGTAAAATAGGGCTGTGGGTGGAATATAATTTGGATGGAGAATAATGGGCTGGAAATGTTTATTTTTTGGTCGGGGTTGAAATGGAGAATGAAAAACGTCAGGGAGAGAGGGGTGATGAGTCTAAGAGGAGCATTTTGAACTATGCAAAGGTGGCTATTACTGCAAGCCTGTTTTCCATGCAAGCTGCACAACGAGGATCTGTGCAGGTCTGTGTGTACTGCTCTCTCCCTCATATTCTTTCCCCTATAAACCAGAATTATAATAATGAGTTTAATTGGGTCTTTAAGCCAGCTGCAATCAGTGAACTTTATAGCTGGGCACGATTGCTACCAGCTTGCTGTGTAAATGCTTGAGACGTCACGATAATTATGCATCCTCCCCCCCACTTCAGCAGCTAAACATACTTTGACCACACTTACACAGCCACCTCTTGCAGATGTTTGCTTGCATACTAGCTTGTAATCGTGTCATAAAGATGACAGTCAGTTCTCCAGGGGTTACTCGGTTAACATTCAGCTTGACAGAACTGCAGTCTCAGGAGAATTTCTGCCTGTGACCTCCTCTAACTGTTCGCAGTCCCTCTCAGTGTTCCCCTGCTCTCCTAACGGACACAAACACCATACATTTACATGCATGCTCATTTAGACCTTCTGTTATTTTGGTGTCTCTTAATGTCTGGCTGATTTAAGTAGATCACTGTGACCTGCTGGCCCGCCTGTTGATTGGGAAGGACATTGGTTTGTCCCTGGAGAGCCAGCCTCACTGCTTTTACAACCCAGTCACAGGTTATACTAAGGACTTGCCCTCTGAGGCAAGCTCTGCTGACAGACTGTGCTGTTAACCGATGGAGAGAGGCTTTTGTGGTGCATGGATAGAAGTGCCCTCACTGCACCGCCTGTACTCTTGCGGTCCTTATTGACTGTGTGGGTCGTGCCTGAGCACAGGGCCCAGTCAGTAGGTGTATAATTGAGCCAAATTCCCTTTAATCAGATAGGTTGAGAAGAGGCCTGTGCCCCATAAGAGAACGAGCCTTTTATACAGAACAGTCCCTCCTTTCTCTCGCAGCGGCCCGGGCTCTCCAAAATCAGTCCCAGATGATGGCTTTCCTGTGGGTATTAGGTGCAGCTGCAGGGCCGTTTACCAAACCATAGCAAAAAAAAAAAAAAACTATGTTTGAATGATAGTCTGACCTATCTCTGTTCTAAGAGTTCACCTCAAAAAAAAAAAAAAAGATAGAGCTTTGCTGATTGGGTCCTGCTGAAACACAAACTGTTTGAGGTGCAGGAAGAGGCAAAACTACAGTCTCCTCCAGGTGATCTGCAGGGTCAAGGCTCACCAGTATGGCTGTGGGGGATGGTATAGGGTAAAGATGTGACCGCACGCGCTCTGTCAGCATTCTGACAGTTGAAACATGGCGTCTGAAATCTGTTAGCCATTTGGGGTTTCAGTTTGTGATTAAGTGGAGAAGGAGTTTGACCAGAAGAAGAGGATGAAAAAGGAGGAGGGAGCTTTGAAATCCCCTCTTTTCTTTTTTTGTGAATATATCGTTACTCTATGAACCCTTATTGGCTGCATGTGTAAGTTCATATGCTAATCCTAAACTTCTTTTTCTCTTAGTTTGGGAAATTCTCCCTTATGATTAATGAAAAGAGGGAAAAAATTACCTATAATTCCTGGTCTTACTGTCCTGTCAAAAAATACAGCTGTTATCCTTCAACGAATCCTTTCTTTATCCTTACCTGACCGCCTCTTAGATCTTCTGTCTATTACTATCTTTACCCCTTACTCAGCTGCGTAACATCCACCTCTCCATTATGGATAGATGGAATGGAAACGGAGAGCCGGGTTTTTGAAGGTGCTCGTGTCTGGCCTTCTAATTTAGTATTTTTTCTTTTTAGAGCCAGACCTAATGGAGCTGCTCAGAAGCGGTAAAAGCAGATGGAAATATGTGAAGCGTTTGGCGGGGGATATTTAATATAATTCACAGAGGGTTTTGATTTCATCCCGCAGGTATGTGCTCAGCACTCCAGGGATCAGAAGGACCCTTTTGTGTGAACTCACCACCGAAGGAAAAATAAAAAGTCTCTCACTCCCACCTTAGGCTGCCTCCTTTCACCCTCTTTCCCTCCTTTTTCCCTTTCATTTATCTTTGTATTTCTTTAGTTTATTTTATACTTTGTTGCATTAATGTAATGCAAATAAAAGGAGATTACTAGTCATAGGAAGCCACTCTGCATTAAATTCCTCTGAGGACGTCTTAATGTTAAGGTATTTAAACAAATGACTTGGTACTCGAAGCCTGAAGCCTCCCTCCAATTTGTCTCAGTTTTGAGGCTCGAGACAGTGTCAGACTTCACTTTCAAGCCTTAACAAAAACAGCAGCAGAGTTGCACTTGCAGCTGTGGGTATTGTTTTTCTCCAGAATCTGGAAAATTGTCTTTCTTTCCCCTTTATTGGAAATGGACTCACTATAACAGTTAGGCTATTTACTGTTCACACTGCTCAGGACTATTTTAGCACTTGTTTCTTTGCTCTGTGGGTTAGGTATCCAGTTGCTGAGCATTTGACTGAAGCATCGGCAATGATTGACAGCAAATGAATGTATTGTTGGGAGAGGAATAAATGCACTGCTAGTGTCAATGACTAGAACTGTAATAACGTGAAGGAGATCTTCAAAACTTAAGCAGCTAGTTCTATATTTGTCCTTTATCTTTGTTAAAGTCTTTTACCTGTGTTTTACCTCTTTCCTTTACTGTGCTCTTTTTTTTTTCTAAATCAGATTTGTCTACCATATGTTAATGCCTTTGAAATTTGTGTTCTAGTTTAACCCCCTCTTTTTTGACCCAAATGTCTTTCAACAAATCCATGTGTTTTATAAGACTCGTGATTGCGCCTTTCACGAGACTCGAGAACCGTCGTGCGGTACAGAGCTCCCGTTTTTAAAATCATGCCTTGCTTCTGGACGCCAGTCACCTCCTGGATAAATGCCACCTCTCTCTGCTGTGGCGAGAAGACCAATCTGAGTGATGGAGAGAAGTGTGTTTCTCATTAGTACATGGTTTCCTTTGCCTTGCACGCTGCCCACACCCACCCTACAGGCTGGCCTCTTAACTCCTGCCTTTGGGACTGCAGCCCGTCACTGTGCACCTAATAGTGCAAAAAATAACGGAGGTACCAAGGGAATGACAGGCAGCTCAGGATATGGATGAACAAAGACATGCAGAAGTTGCCTCATGGCCACGTAATTTATATCTTATGTATGTTCCTTTACATGCACAGGAGAGATGACAATAGGTAAGGTTACACAG
>VUQR01009817.1:59705-69796 GCA_015108515.1 Hemichromis elongatus | reverse complement strand
GCACCTAATAGTGCAAAAAATAACGGAGGTACCAAGGGAATGACAGACATGCAGAAGTTGCCTCATGGCCACGTAATTTATATCTTATGTATGTTCCTTTACATGCACAGGAGAGATGACAATAGGTAAAGTTACACAGCCTGAGAAAAGAGCAAGATAAGATTTGTGGTACTTCTTGTCTTTAGTCAAAAGTTGATGAAGTAACCAACACAATCCATAAATTTTGTTTGCATTTTAAAGAAATGTCACCTTCCAGCATTAATTCAAAGCTGTTTACACACATGTTAGTGAGTGTCTTCCTTTATAATGGTCACTATACTTCACTGGGCTAAATATAAAAGCAACAAAGAACCAAAAAACATTTGTCTTCCATTGAGCTGTTTTGCCCAATGAGGTTCCCTGCAGCTGAGTAGATCAGATGTTTTTGTACAAATCTGAACTTGTCTGATGCTAAAACTTGTCAACTAAACACTACAGTCATTGTTTTATTAATTTAAGCCAAAGAAAATGTGTCAAGCAAATACTGGAAGCCAGATATGATAGCCAATAGTGATGCCACAGCTGATCTCATAATATCTGAAATGGTGACATTTCCCATGTGTAAATAGTCTGTATACTCTCTGCACAGCCGTCATCCACATCTGGACCTTCAACAAAACCAGCCCAACTTTCCTTCCTTTTTTAAAAAAAAATCTGTTTAAGTGAGCAGACTTTTCCTATCGTTTAATAGCAAGAGCAGGCTAGGTGGATTGTCTCCTCATTGTATTCTCTTTTATAGTCAGGTTTCCATGATAGAAACCAGCGATCTGCAGCCTGCCATTGGCAGGTCTGCTGCCTAAGAGGAGAGCTCACAGAAAACAGACGGAAATTCAATTAAAAAGATTTCCCTCCGTTTCTCGAGTTTTGTCGACGCTCTCTGATTGGCTGGTGGCAGGTGGCCCACATGTGCTCCTGGCTGATATCTCTCCCCACGTGGGCCCTATTTGTCTGCCCACAGCATGGAAACATGTCAGTGTCAGCGAGGCAGGAGTAATATGCCACGCATAGTTTAATAGGAAAAGTGCTGAAGCCTGCTGCTGCTCGCTCGCTGTGTGTGCGCAGTCTCATCTTTTAATTGTGTTTATTCACAGAGTCAGCCATGCATACAAAAATAATGTGTGCATGTATGCACATGTTACTTACTGAGTAGTAGGTGGACAACAGAGAGGAAAATAGCGGCGAAGGGTCTGAACACCATCACTGCCTGTCAGATTTCACTCGTCTCTATGGAAATGTTATGACAACAAAGCTGCACTGCACCTGCGTGGCCCCTTTGTTTTCCTGTTCAGAGTTGTGCGTCTGCATCTGGGCAAGTGCACTTGGCCTAAGCAGATTAAAAAAAAGAAATGAAAATTTCGTCAAGATGTAATTGGTGGTGGGAGAGCGGAGGAGGTGGTGGTGGCCAGGAAATAATTTCACCATTGTGCAAAGCACGCTGGAGGAAGAGAGGAGAAGAAAAGGTGGAGGACCCTCAGGGTCTGTGCGCTCTTCAAGAAACCTCTGTGGACTTTACTGCTTTAACACTGACTGAGAGTCCTCTGTATGAGGCCAGCTAACATTATTTCAGCAAGGTCAATTAGTCAGCCAGCTATTGTATGTGTGCTTTGTGTTGGACCGCAGAGGGAGAGGACTAAAAGGCTCGGGACCAGTGGGAGGTAGAGCCTTGTTATGTCCTGTTTTGTGCTTTTGTTCTTCTTTCTTTAACAAAAAAATAAAAACAAAAACATTTTCCCTGTGGAAACAAAGGATGGTGAGAAAAGTGGACTTTCTCTTAATAGTTGGGTTTGGAGCTGTTTTTAATTTACAGAATGCTCAAACAGCCAATTTAAAATGGTGATCTGCTATTTTAATTGAACACCTACTGAATAATTGCGGAAACTGCTGGAATCGTTGTTGCAAGCAACCAGACCTACGTGGATGATTGTTACAGTGTGGTTTGCTGTAAAGTCTGTAGAGTTTCTCATCCATGTCGTTCATTGAATCTCGTCTGTGTGCTGGGACACAGGGTGTAGGATTTGTAATGGGGGGGCTGGTACTCTTAGAGTGTGCAGTGCTTTGCATGAATGTGTGTGTTGCACAGGTGTCTCTCACACAGCAGCCCAACCATGAGCTGGAGAGGGGGGGGCTGCATTCCTACTAGGAAGCTGGACTGGTCAGCCAAAAACACACGTGGGGATTCACAAGCAACGTGCCTTGCTGTCGTACGCATACACAAGTCTCGACCCGTCTGCCATTTCTTTGCCTTTTCCGAGGCACGCAGACCTTTTCCAAACAGCATTCACGATCACTCAGCAGGATTTGACTGGTGGAGTGACATAAACGTAATCATGCATGCCTTTCTTCTGCTGCGCATTCATGCACTATTTGGCCAATAAGTTAAAACAGCGTGGATCGCACTTCTTCATTTTCTGTCTTTGTTTTATGTTTTTACTGCAGTTCAGTTCAGACCAGTGACCACAACATGACTGCAGTGATGACCCTAAAGTGCTGTCTCTAATATTTCTTTCCTGAGTGGGCGTATTTTTTTTTACATTTAAATGTTACAGATCATCAAAGAGTTTTAAAATTATGATTTTGTTAATTAAAATAATCAGACCTAGGTAAATGGCTTGTGAACTTAAACTAAGCTTTCCAAAAGTTCAATCATAGTTGATTCATGGTTTAACAACTTGCAAGTTTGGATAGTTTTTTAACGGCACTGTATCCCTCTTTAACTTTCTTATATTTTCTGTCTCTTTAATCTCCAGTAAATATAATATAATATAATATAATATAATGTGTTTTTCAGCTGAAAGTAATTTTACAGCTGCTGTGCCCTCACAGTTCTGTACCCAAATGTTTACTGTGTCCTGCTGTTTTTTTCGTTTCCACTGGTTTTCTTAGTGTAACAGCTGGGTAGATTGGCTTTCGGAGTGATAGTAAAAGAGCAAATTCATTACACAGCACGTTAGATAAACACATTTGCCCAAAAGACGAGCTTTTATAAAGAGGGAGGCCCCATTATTGGAAAAACTTTTAGGGACTGCTTGTTCTTTAGTGTCCATGGGGACAAAGCTCAGGAGCTGCTGTGCCTTTCAGTCTAGCCTACTTGGGCGGTGTTCCAGGGGAAGAAACCTTTCATTAGCACTGGACTGAAAAAAAAACACATGGTTGATGGACAAATGGCGATAGACATATATACACATACACACACTGATGAGGTGACTTGTATTATTCTTAACTGTTCTCCACACATCCTGGCCATCATGGTCCATCCACGGTCCACTGCTGATGTGAAGCTGTGGGGATCCACAGCTGTGAGCTGACAGGCTGTGCACTGTCTTCAGTCATCTGCACGCTAACTACTGTGCAAACTAACTCAGAGTGCTTGCAGTGCTCCTAGCCATGTCTTCTAAACAGCTTGAGAAAGTTCAAATCCTTACTGGGACCTCACCTGTACGCACCAGATGCTGCATCTCTCAATTTTGCTGTGACCGTGGGGACAGGTGGTCTCAAATATTCTTAGATGACATGACAAGTATTTTGAAATACCTGCCAAAGCTTTATCATCTAAAATCAAGAAAAACTGAGCCACTATTTAGTCTTCAAATTCCTCTACCTAGTGTTTCAAGACACATCTGAAACAAAGATTTATGGCACACTAGATCTAGGATCATTTTTAACTTAACTTGTGTATCTGTACACCATCGCTTGTGTATCCCAGATCTGGCATGTTTGTGTTATTAACATGCACTCTCGCTTTTAAATAAACAAATGAAAGAAATAGGAAAAAAAAAAAAACGCACATTGACTGCTGAGATGGAGTTGGCATTGCCGGTTCTGCTCCAAACCTTTAGTGGGTTTGTTTAAATTATATCCCTTACGAGGGAAAATATGTAGTGGTTGAACTAGAGGACCCCCCTTCTTCCAGAGTTCTGTCTGCTGTCGTTTACTTTTTTCAGTAGCACACCATCCGTCTTCCAGACCCTGTTCAAAGTCTTCTGGTCTTTCTCTTCATGGCTTCCTCTTGCTTGCAGTATTCATCTAATACTTTTTTAAAAAATTGTTTCCCTCTTTGGTCTCATCATATTCATATAGTCCTGATTTGCCCATTCATAACCTCTCACTTCTCTATCTCAACTCTCTGGTTTTGTGTCTTTAAAGCTGCCTTCCCTCAATTCTTGCCCTCCCCTCTCATCCTCCCCACAGTTATGCTATTTTCTACTGTGCGTGGTGGATACATTTAGCTTGTGGTTGTTCGGGAAGTAATGGCTACATCAATTGCAGAGGGGGGGGGGATCTGCTGCATCGCTACCTTCTCTTACCCACAGTGGAGTCTCTGCAGGCTGATGCAGACTTTCCACTAGGGTGAACCCATCGACTTGGGGTGCCTACTGGGGCGCTCTGCCGCCGCGGACACGCCCCCAGGCCACAGCCTGGGCTGGCAGGCACCCACTGAGGCACGCGGCGTCAGCCTTCCTAGCGGACGTCCTTGTTTGTGTTTGTCTTGTGTGGTGGTGAGTTTCTCGCTGTGCTGCAGTGACCGTAGCACCACCCAGCTGCCTCATACCAGGATGTGTCCCTGCACACCCTCCCTGGTCAGGCCTCATGGGCCGTAAGTAGCCTTTTCCTACTCCAACTGCACAGAGGTTGACTGTAACTCTTGGTACACATCCTGAAGTAATGAATGGCTCTACTCAAGACACGATACTGGTGGTTTTTATGTTTTTACTAATTTACACCCTACCTTAAGCCATTTTTATTTTCTTGGGCTTCCTTTCTTCTTTTGCTTACATAGCACCCTAGTGCTAGAGTCATGCTAGGAGAAACAGTGGTTGGAGTCCACAATACAACCAAAATTGTTCGAATCAGGAACAGTGAACTTAATGTCTTGTTGCCTTTTGAAATAGTTGCTTCACAGATGGAAATCCAGTCTGTGACACTCCACAGTTAGTTGCCAACATTTGCTGTTTTATTGTCACCAATGACTGTTTTCTACAGTTGTCACAAAAAGGTGCATCAGAGACTAGTTGGGCTCATCGACAGACCGACTCTAACTGATTGCAACCTGTTGTTAATCTGTCTGTTTAAAAATTAGATGGCAATTGTTTGCAAGTTTTCACCATTCTGTCTGAGAGTGATTGAGCTGCTGTCTGACTTTTACTCCACTATGACTAAATTTCATCTGTCTTTGATTTACTTTATGATGTCTATTTAGGAATAGCCTGAATTAAAATGTAGTTCTGTATATTTTTATACTGATTGTATTTTGAATGTTAAATAATTATAATTAGTGTTGTGTTATGTCCGTATTCAATTAGCATGGCCTACCTTCACAATAAATATGTTTTATGCATGCTGCATATGAATGTCACCAGTTTTCCCAGTTTGATTTGATCTTTAAAAAGTCGCATATAAGAAAAATCAGTATGTATAAACAGGCTTGTAACATCATGACTCCACATATATAAAAGGATGTCTTTGTGAGTGTTTATCCTTGTTAAATCCAGAGTATTTAGGATATATAAACTTCCAATTGGCAGATAATAGCCTGCAAAATGCCTCATTCCGGTCTGCTATTCCTTCCCCATGTCAGTGCTAATCAGCACCCTGACACCTGTGACTGTCCAGACCCCTGCTGCAGACAGAATTAGCAGATCAACATTTTTGAGTGTAATGACCCACTTCGATTTACCCCCCTTCCTCTGAGTGTTATTAGTCATTAAGAACAAACAGGTGTTTGTTGCCTGGAAACTGATGAACCATGCAAGGGTCAGAGTTCAGGTGGCCTCCGCCCTGTAGCGCCAGGATTATTTAGGATAGCCATTATGTTCTGCCAGTGAGCGTTTGTGTTTGGCCTGGAAGTGGATGCGTGTTTGGAGCAGATGGAATTAGTGTGACTAATATGGATTACTGAAATCGGCCTTTGCGCCAGAAAACATTAGGGCGGCACACTCCACATGGTAAGATCATACACATGCGCAGACAGTTTGAGCTGTAATTGTTTAACAAATTTGTAGGTGGTTGTATGAATGTATGGTTAAATGTGGTTTTTAGTCTAAAGTGCTTTGAGTGGTTAGTAAGTATGCCAATCTGTTCCAATCCACCCTAACCAGCATCCTCGAAAATAATATGTTCAGAGAGGTTTTGTGTAATATTTCCAAAATCCTTCATGAAAGCTAAAAAACATTACTTTCTTCTTTAAATCGACTTAACATTTTGGGGGGGAGGGGGGACTCCATACTTTAAGAGCGACATACTTTAAATCTTTGTGTCTGACATAGAAATGGTAAGTGCTTAAAGTGTTGAAAAAGGATTACAGCACATAAAGTGTGACTGTCGTCACCCTCCATATATGTTTAAACACACACAGTGCTGAAATAACTTTAATCTGTTGGTAATTACTTATACCAAACATTCGAATGCCAGTCATTACTTTGCCTTAATGAACTTTAACTTTTCTTTTCACTCCCTTGTGTGGATAATATGCCCACCCACATTTCAGCATAGCTCGGCTCAGTTTGAGATTACACAGGAGCTTCAGCTACAAACAATGTGGAATCTGCAGATGTGTATACATAGCATGGCTGTGATGCAAGTAAAGTTTGAAAGTTACACAGGATGTGTACACAGCAGCTTTTGATGAATGTCTGCTGGTGTCACAAGGTTATATATCAGTGACTTGAATGCTTGACCCCAAGGCTTTTGGAAATTTTGATGCCTGTCACTGTGCTTGTCTTTGTCGTTGCGTTTTTATAGTGCAGGTATTGATATGAATATTAAATGTTAAGTTAAATGTTTATGCATATCTGGGAACTGATGATATGGGCAAGGGGGGAAAAAGTAGAAGATGTTTTCCAAGTCAAACCACACACTCTTGGTGCTCCATCTTTTTTGTCCTGTTGAAAGCAGAAATGCATGGGAAATTGTGTGCTGTCCTATTTTAATTGTTGATTTGGGGGATTTGGGTTGTAATTTTGGTTCTGTATACGTCAAATAACTCCCAGGCTCAGTCCAAAATCCGTTCCATGCATGCTGCAGATGTCTCACACGGCTCCTATTAAATATTTACATTGTGATTTAAAAGCTTTAAATTACTTTTTATGGTATTTGTTCCTAATATTTAGCCATATGTGCAGTTTTCCAACAGTGGGGACTGTATGTTTGACATAGCAAATGCTTACTTGACCTGCACTTAACTCTTTACTTAAAAAAAAAATAAATCACAAACTATAGTAAACCGCTACTTTAGCATCATCTGATGTTTAAATCTTTTTTGTTTGTACCATATGTTTCTTATGCTTAATCAGTGAAGCAGTACAAACGCACACGTACATGTTTTTTTATATCACCACTGGGGATTTGGCCAAACAGGCAGGAGATCCTCTCCCACTGGTGACCCACCTTTTTTGCCTATTTTTGTGACTAAATGAGAGTTTCAGTAACTTTGTGCGATCTTAGAAAAAAGAGCCTCTTTGCAATATGTGAATGTATCTTATTTTGAATAATTGAACACTGATTATTTCATTTTTTCCCCCTTTTTTGTGGTTGTTTCTTAGTTAAAGAACGAAGTGCTTTGTAAGAGTATTAACACCACAACAGACAGTTCAACTAAATAAATAACCAAGAGGGCAAATTAATGTCACTCGCCGTGTCAGATTTCAGCGGTCAGTGTTGAGGCACCGGAGTTTTGGACTCTGCTGGCTCTGTGAACATCTGTGCTTAGACCTTCATCATTTTTCATCACAACTTTTCTTAAAAGGGGCATGTGAGGTGAGTAAGGTCCAGCTTGGGAACTCGTGCTATTACTTAATTAGAGCTTATTGCTTTGATGGTTATAGCTAGTTATATTTTTAATAAAGGGACGCCAAAAACCAGTTTCCTTGCATGAGCTTCATCTAATGTAATTGAATTTAGTGTTTACGACTATTTAAGACCTCCTGCACCCTTTTTCACCCTCTATGACCTCCTCACCATCTGCTACAACCTCCTCTTATGAATACCATATTAGTCATTTGCTTATGTTTTTCTAAATAAATAAAATTGCCTCCCCGTCCATCCCTCCATTCCTTTTAAATGAGAACCACACTTGGGTAGCTTTCCAAGGGTGACGGGCTGTACTTTTTAGGTGCTCCCTGCTGACTATTGGACACCGAGACACACACACGCACACACTCAACACCTCCACAACTTCAGCTCCTCATACCCCGCATCAGTCGATTTCCAAAGACGGATAAACTTATCAGTGCTTGTGACCTTGCTTGGACTCATTTCATCAGCGCTCCACCTCTTTAATTTTCCCTAATTCTTTCCATCCTCCGCTTTTTATATTGCAGCGCTTGTTGGCTCATCACTCCTCATTTCTGGTTTTCTCATTTCTGTTTAGATTTTTCTTCAAGTCTTTAGACACCTTCCTAGCTTGTGAAAAACCACACAGATGTCTTGTATGCCAAACGAAAAATGCTTGAATGAAGCAATAATGAATCTGAAGAAAATTAATAATGGAAAAGTATTTTATTTGACATTTGTCACAACAAACTGAGTAGTTGAGCTGAGAACTTTTTGACTGAACTGCAGCACCAGCAGCGGACCTTACAGCCACCTGCAATATAGCCGCTTGCAATTGTTTGGGGCACATAGCTTTTTCCCTCTTTTATGCTCACTGATATCAGAGGTCAAACAAACAATAATGTGGGAAAGTACTATTCTTTCCATTGTTGATAAATTGACAAATTAAGAGTTAAAATGCTTGCAACCAAATGTACATCTGGAGGCCCCAAACCATGAACGTGGCCCCAGGGTGCCACCGGGTATTGCTACAAACCCATAAACCCATATTTAAACAAATTTACAGCCCCTGTTTGCTTCTGTTGTACATTAACTGCCAGCTTGCATTGTCCAGAAATGATATGGAGGATCAGTGTGCGCTCTCCTGTGAGGCGAGGACGAGGGCGAGACGATGACTCAAAAGGACACAAATGACAAGCCTAGCACTGAAAGAAATATCTCTACTCGGGAAATCAGGCTGCCATTTGTTTTTATTTCTAATAATTCACCGAACTGCACGTGAAATGAATCGCATGTGTGCCTGCTGATGTATTTTGCCAAGAACTAACCGAAGTCAAATTCTTCCTTTGCTTTCTTTTCCTGTTTTTCTTTCTTTCTGACTTTCCCTTCTTTCCCTCTTTGTTGCTGTTTTTGTTTTTTGCCAGAGCAGGAGCTAGACCATCTGCTGGCACAAGCGTACAGTAGTATGGCATGAGAGGAACCAGTGGCACACCAGCCTTCATCTGTTATTAGTACTTTTTAGGAAGATTTAAAGGAAGGGAATGTGGAATGTGGAGCAGAAAATAAGAAGCGTGCAGAGAGCCAAAAAAACTAGAGCTGGAGAACCTTGATCCAAAAACAAAGTGGTCGTATGTTTTCACTGCTCAGCTTTTCCTTTCCCTGTCTGCTCTTTTACTCTCTTCTGCCATAATTTTATTTTGTACCACACAGCAATATCACAAGGAACAAAATACAGCTCAGCAATACTATGAATCTCTCTCTTCTGATAATGAAGAAACACAATTTGTGTTCTGATGAACATTACTAAAGCAGTATCCTTTGCACCAGTGTAGATGTTCTTATACTGAAAATATCATTCAGCTATTTATCTGCTTTTTTTGCTGTTTATAACAGGCTGAATGCTTCAGCTTATGATTTTTGTCAATAATTTCATTTCCTCAACTGCTGACTGTAAATAATCTAGACTGATATCCGAGAGATGTTTTGAGGTTACTGCGAGGTCAGATGTGTCGTGTGGGTAGTGGGGATATTTGGAAAATTGAAAACTGAGCGGCAGAGAGAGAGAGGAGAGAAACAGCCATAAAGGTCAATTGAATTAAAGATTGTAAAGTGCCACGGGAAGGCAAATGCTGCCTGCAGCCACATGACCCCGTGCATTATCACATTTTCATTGGCTCTCTTCTTAACCCTGAATGTGGAAACATTAATTAGAAACAAAAAATAGGGAATGTGGGGAAAAGAAAGGCCAAGGAGTGGAGTAGAAGGGGGGGGGGGGGGGGAACTTA
>VUQR01009817.1:42879-59542 GCA_015108515.1 Hemichromis elongatus | reverse complement strand
AGGAGCTGTTCTATAGTAGGAAAGAAGAGAACCCACACTCAGAAACTTTCTTTGTTCCACCTCTTACTATTTACATACAGATCCTATTCTCAAATCATGAGTCATTGCAGCTTGCAAATATACAGAAATAATTATTCATATAAACCAAGGTAAGTCCCTTTGCACCTTAAAAAATGTATATCTATAGCAGTTTGGATAAATAGTGAAAACCTCGAAAAAAACATGGTGGCTAAAACTGCTTCAGAAGAATAAAAAAAACCCAGTTAAAACCCACTAACCTCCAGGTTCCTGCATTATTTCCTCTGTTATTTTTTCCACCAGGAAGTTTGTGCCATCTTAGCAAATTGATATAATAGCGCCTGCATGACAGGAGTGGTGCTGTTTTATGTGTTTGTGTTGTTAGCGTGGGACCTTGCACAACCGCTCACAGCTATGGGCCAGTGCACTTTTGTTTGTGGGGGTGTGTGAGTGCATCCTGCATCAATCCCCCTACCAACATCCTACCTATAAAACACATGGGTGGGCAGTTCTGTTTATTGTATGGGTTAGCAAACAATGCTTACTTATTTAGTGAGTCAGTCATAATGGTTAAATCCATTTATTACCTTCCTCTGCCTGTTTTCAATTTTGCTTTCAGCACACTCCTGGCAAGGAAGGATTCCAAGACTTCTCGTGCACTGAAAGACGGCATTAAACAGTTATAAACGTTTGTTTTGGGTAGTGGATTATGGCTGGATTCAGCAGACAGAATTCAGTTGTCTGTAGAAGGGGTCAATGTCAATGTTTTTCCAGTTACCATCCGTTAGAGATACCCTGGTTTGATATATCTGCCAGTACTCAGTACCAATCCGATAATGGTGTCATATGAATAGGCTATAATTCTCATTATGAGGAAGAGAATGGGAATCAGTGTTTTGTGTTCTGGGAAACATCAGGCTCGGTTTAAACATCCCCTTACAACGTACAATGTAGGGAAGCAAAAACCTTAGAACATGAATGCGCTAAACTGGTATTTAGGTGGGTAAAGATAAAGAATGAACAGGAACAAAGTGAATTAAGTTAAAAAAGAAAACAGGATTCACCTTATTACCCAATCTAGCTTTTAACCTCAAACAACTGCTCCACCAAAGACATAACAGAGAGAGCATCTTCAAACATCTGACTTTGAAGTCAGTTTATCTCTAAATCAGGCTTGGCCAACTCCAGGCCTTGAGGGCCGGTGGCCTGCAGGTTTTAGATCTCACCCTGGGTCTACACACCTGAATCACATGATTAGTTCATTACCAGGCCTCTGGAGAACTTGTTGAGGAGGTAATTTAGCCATTTAAATCAGCTGTGTTGGCTCAAGGACACATCTAAAACCTGCAAGACACCGGCCCTCGAGGCCTGGGTTTGGACACCACTGCTCTAAATGGTAAAAGGACTCAGAGTTCAGTAACTTGTCCAACGACGCTTTGACATGTAGACTAGAGTGAAAGATCTGAAAACTGCATATTGCCAAAATTGAACTGTGAAAAACATGTATTTCCAGAGACTGGTCTCTTGGCCTGTGTGACTAAGGCCAAACATACATAATATGTCTGTGATCACCAGCCATTTTATTAGGTACGTCTTAATACTGGGTTTTACAGCCTTTTGCCTTTAGAGCTGCATGAATCCTTTGTGCTATAAATTCAGAGATGGAAATAATTGCGATCGATACTGCTCTGTGATTACATTATAGCATAGTTTTCCTGTTCCAACTAATTCCATTTGTGCTCTATGGGTATAAGTATAGTGAACTTACTGTCATGTTTAAGACCATTTTGACATAATGTAAGCTTTGTGACATGGTTCTTTATCCTGCTGGAAGTAGAAGATAGAAATAATGATGATTAATACTACTTAATAATCAAAAATCTAATAACAATAATGGATTACTGATGCTCAAAGTATGATTAAAAAAATTCTTCACTCCAAGCTGCACCTGAAGTGTTGATACAATTACATTTTGAGCTGCTTATGCAAAATTCTCACTCTGAATATTACAGCAGACAACCGGAACTCGGCGACTGTTTTCAAATCTTCCAATTTTGTCTTTTTAGAGTACATGAATGGCACTTGGTGTTGTTTATATTGCTATAGCCATTTTACTTGTGTTCAGACTGAAGCAAAAGTGTGATCATAAAACAAACACGGCTTCTTTTAATTTAATAATACTAGTGGCCTTATAGCTAGAAATATGATTTGTGATCTATGATTGACAATGGCAACAAAAACCTAGCAGGCACACGCTAAGTGTTGTTTGCCAATAAAGTAGCACAGACTGATTGTAAATGTTAAGGTAGCTTTAGACCATTAAGATTATCAAACAGCAGCTGAAGATTTATAGAAAGAAATACAAACAGGCTGATTTTTATTTTTGGATATTCATTTAATGATATCACTTTTTCAACTTGTACAAAGATGTTCACAGAGTAAAAAATAAACAACACATAATAGCAAAGGGCTTCCCAAAGTAAACAGGGAAAAATTAACAATCACATCGAAAATACTTGTGGTGATCTTCAATGTTTTACAGAAAAACTTTACAGAAAAAATATTCCAGTTTTATCACATGATCGTGGGTTCTCCAGGCGCTTTCGTTAGCATGGAGTTGTTAACTGTACACTGGAAATACTGTAGGTAAATTTACAGACATTCACAGAGGTGTCTTTGGTGTGTTTGCCTTTAAGTGGAGTTGCTTAGTATCTCCACAGGCCTGTGGGCACATAAAGGGGTTAACTGATACAGGTGTTTGTGCAAGAAAGAACATGTACTTGCATCATCGCTGATGATGAGAGATCTGCGCGCGCACACACACACACACACACACACACACGCACACACACACACACCTACCTCCACCCCCTCATGCACCTCTCATTAATTTGCTTTGGATCTTACTGACCTGTCTGTAATAATAACAGGCATGCAGTGGATCTCCGCTAGTCTCACAACAATATAAACACTCCATTAGTTGCGTTCTGGCTTGTGCCTGTTCATATTCTCGTTTAGTACGAATGAGCAAAACATGGATCCTGCTTGCCAAAGAGAAGTTGTGCATAGCGTTACATCAAGCAGGCTATTTTTTACTCAAGGGAAACACAATACAATTTCCACTATTTGCTTTACTTTTTGTCAGCCAGGCCACTTAGTATGTTGTAAGTGCATTTTGGTTGAGGGATAAATAAGGTATCTGAAGTATCTGAAGGTTTTACTGTAATTACCTGTGAAACAGAGGGGGGTATGTCAACTGTTCCCCTCTGTACTTTTTCTAATCCTGCTTACCTCCTCCCTTTGTGGTGGCAAAGCAGGCTGAGGGCTCCAGTATGGAGAAGGAGGATTTAGTCTCGACTCTGTCCAGACTCACATCTACTTAGACTGTCTGACATTCTGGGGGCAAAGCTCTTTGATTGACTTTACTGGTACCAATGAGTTTTAATCTTCAAAGATTTTAATCTGCTGTTTTGTCTGTTAGTCACAAGAGGTGGAGAGGAGGGTGCTGAGGGCTGTTAACAGTCACAATGTTGCACAATTTTAAAAAAATAACAGACACAGATATGAAAAAAACAAAACAATCGTACATAAAAAAAGTCTTAGAGCCAGATAAAACAATAAAGGCATCATTTTTTTTCTTTGCACAACTTCATCTAGTGTCTTAAAGGTCATTCACAGCAAGCAAGCACTGATCCCGTTGTGGGGTAGTACTGAAGAGTTACACTCAGCAAAAAAAAAAGCTGCTGAGACTGTTTTAGTTGGGCTGGTGTGATCGGGAAAGGCAGCACAACCCCATTTTAGTCCACACCCCTTTATGGACAGATAAAGGAGAGCATGAGGTGATTTTGTCTCTTAACCCTGTGTTTCATTGACAAAAAACGTGGGTTCTAGCATCATATAACACCATGGAACCCTTACTGCATTCAAGCAAATATGCAGCACATTTGATGCTTTTTGAAGTCCAAAAACAAATTGAACTTGTTTAATGTCTGCTTAGACAAAGAAATAACCAGAAAGTTCAATGTCCATCTTCCCGTTTCCTGGTCGGATAGCTGACACTTTGTTCTCTACTTTCACAATGGCAGTAGCTGCTCTTTTTTTCGTTTTTACATAGGAGGGCAAAGTTGAAGAATTAAAATTCCTCATTGGGATCGGAGTAGTAAAAAGGACAGTTGTCAAAAGCAGGAAGGCTTATGTAAAGATATGTTGTTATTTGACATACAGTGATCCTGTAGTAGTAAAACCTCATATTCCTGATTTCCACTCTGAACAGCAGGTTCTGGGATCATAAGTTGCAACTGCTTTTGAGGCAAGGCCCCATTGTCTAAGCCAGCTTTTACTCCATCCAACTCTAGCTGGGAGGGATCACAGTCAAGGTCTAGGTTGCCCTTGGTCCTCTTCCTGCGAAGATAGCATACCACTCCCACAGTTCCTGCTATCAGTACAAGAAGTAGCAAGATCACAATTGCAGGGGCCAGCATTGTGGTTAGCTTTGGATCTTCAACCAGTGGAATAGTGCCTCTAAGGATTTGAGGGGCTGTATGGACCTCAGTGCAGACGCTGTCTGCACCACTGGGGGGACCTAATGGACTGGCACACACCATGTAGGTAGAGTTAGGATTCAGGCCTGTAAGTGTGTACTCTAGCAAGGTGGGGGGGAGCTTGAGTTGAATTTGTCTGCGATCTGGTCCAGAGAGATTGCGGTAGGTTAAACGGATTCCATGGATGTTAGGCTGCTTTTCAGTGTATCGATGAAAGTCCAGGAGGACAGAGGTCCTGGTTATCTCACGCAAGCTGATGTCGAGTGTGTCTGCAGTGACAGTTGGCATGTGGGGTTCCGCTACAGGTGGTGAAGGTGGGTTATGGTTTTGGATTTCACAGTACATGCCAGAGGTACCAGGTGGACAGGTGCACTCTACCTGACCACGTTGGTCCAAACGACAAGTACCCCCATTCAGACAGTTGTGAGAGGGACAGAAATTCTCCTCGTCTGGGTTTATGCTGCTACTGGGGGATGCAGGAACAGGGGGCTGGGGAGAACCACTTTCTTTTTCAGTGGGATTGTCACTGGCTCTCGGAACGGGAATTACCTTAGTGGTTGTTGGAGAGGTAGTGACTAGAGCAGGCTGGGTGGTAGTTGTTTTTACAGTACTAGTGGTGACAGTGGTTGTGGTAGGACAGCCAAAATCTCTATGATCCAGTCTTTCTAATACCTTTCCAGCATTGATAGGTGGGAAATGGCAGCGGGTCTCCTCTGTTTTCTCCAGGGTGATGCTCTGGGCTCTGAGCCATCTTGGGAACCATGCTAAGTTGCAGAGGCAGTTGAAGGGATTTTGTGCAAGTGTGAGTTTTCTGAGGTGAGGGAATAGCTGGGAGAACTCTTCAGGGAGGCCCTGCAAACTGAGGCTGCTTATGTCCAACTCCTGCAACTCCACAAGGTTCTGCAGGTCCTGAACCTTAACAGGACCCATTGGGTTTCCAGCCAGGCTAAGGTGAATCAGCCCTGGGGTCTCTTTAAGCACTGAGGGAAAAGACTCGAATTTGTTTTCTGAGATGTCCAATTCATGGAGATTCTTGAGACCAGTTATGAGCTCCTCATTCAGACTGGTGAGCCCCACACCTCCTAATTTTAGTGACTCGAGGTTTGGGGTCTGAAGGTCTGAAGGACCCAAAGTGGGTAAAGTATTAAAGCGTAGGTCCAGCAACAGCAGATGAGACATTGAGAGAGTTGGCAGGGATGTCAACTGGTTACCCTGTAGTTTGAGTTCAATCAGGTGCTCCAAGCCATTAAAGGCTGCAGGGTGGATAGTCTTGATGTGATTACTGTATAAATAAAGACGGTCAAGCAGTTTCATACCGTTGAAACATTCCTCTGAAATGTGAGTGATCTGGTTGGATGACAAGTCTAAGTTTCGCAGAGAGATCAGAGGTTCAAACACCCGATTAGGAAGATGGATCAGTTTATTTTGACTGAGATCCAGCATTTCCAGGTTCTGTAGTCCATCAAAGTCCTCAGCTGCCAAGCCTTCAATCCCATTGGAAAACAAGTAGAGGCTTTTTGTAAGTGGGTCCACTCCCCTTGGCATGGTGGAGGAACGTCTTTGGAAACAAAAAATGGATCCTAAAGAACAGCTGCAACCTTCTGGGCATTCGCTAGAAAAGATGCCATCAGGAAGGATGAGGAGAAACACAAAGGGAATCACAGGAATGCGAAAGATCTTCATGGTGCTGACTCTGTCCATGCTCAGCCTGAAACAAGAAAACATTTTTCAAAAACTATTAGTCAACTACATAAACATTCATAGTAATAAAGAATACATACTAACTGCTAAATCGGATACAACAGCAGTACATAAACATTTTATGGCCTTTGTCATTTAAGTTAACAGGCATCTAGCACAATAGAGATTTTCCAAATTGGCTTAAGTCAGTTATTGATTCACAGCATGCTCTTGACTGAATTTCATGAAGTCAGATTACTATCAAAGACTAACTATGTGCAGCCAGTGATCAAAGGTGGTCAAACAATAGCATGACCTCAGTCTCGAGCCTGATGCCATACCCTTTGAAAAGCTGACAGAATGGCACCTTGCCACACTTTTCTGGCTAAAAGACATTGTCTATGTAATAGTCTGTGCAGCAAGATATATGCAGTGATCTCAGAGTTTTAAATTTGGATATAGACTGCCAACACTGCAGGGTACACTCTGTGGGATTAAAGTAAACAGTCCTCCCTATGCTAATGACTGGCACTGAAGCCTGTCAACCTCACACTATTTGTATATGCAACTAAGTGTGTTTCTCTGTTTCTGAAGAGCCAGTGGAACAGACAAATGCCCTCCGCATGATTAAATCCATGCTTAGCTATCTTCAGTTTTATATAACCATGTCACCTTTGTGTATCTGTATGTATAATGTATGCCACGCTATCCCCAATTTGAAGAATTGGCCATAGATGTAAATGACTCACACTTCCCATATTGTCGATACACAGCCTGCCAGCTAGTTATAAATGTCTAATAAATGTCTCCAACTCAGTTCGAAGGAGGAGTAATGCTGATGAGAGCAGAACATCAATAAGATATATTAACATGTTTTAAAACTATTTCACTTGAGCCCAGTGTCAACACAGTGCTTAAAAGAACTCAGAGCAGACGAGGGATGTGAAGAGAGGACTGAAGGGAAATAAAGAAGTCAGACAGCCTTGGAGGGAGAGGCAACACTCTATCCACCTTTGATGATTTTAGCAGTCAACTTTATTTAGTATCACTGTTTAATTTTAGTTACTTGAAGGGGCTTTAAATGATGCAGTTGTTTTTTGAACTACACACACACATGTTCTCACACTGCCTACATGGGGTCACTCCTCATTTTGCCAAAATAGCCAAATAAAATTTTATTTTATGTTTTATTTTTTATTATATTTTTAATTTTTTCTACACGTACATGTTAATATGTGAAAAACATCTCCTCTAAATTAAATAAATACTATTGAAATGTTATCATCTATGGTACAGTTGTCTTTGTACTATTTACGACATGCATTTATGACATGCTCTGGTCCTTTTTCACTTTTCAATAAAACATGCACACAAAAAAAGTCATTGTATCCGATGTCTGAACTTGGAGAGGAGATCAAGGCAGCTGCATCAGTGAGCAGGAGGAAGGGCGAATATCATCTCATCACACCACAGCTATGGCATTTATTTTCCTTCCCTTTTGGCATATTTTCTTTCCGCTCCTCCTTGAAATCGCAACCTCCTTGGAAAGAGTCCCCGAACTCTTATTTTCCTTCTCCAGTGTATAAACTAAAAGCAACTATGGCATAGGTTTGAGCTCCCACTGCCAACTCTTTCCAACAAGGCAGAACTATTGTTCTTTTCAGCCAAATGTTAATGACATGAACCTGCTCAAACCTTACAGGTTGATTAAGCAAAACAGCTAGCTGGTTTTCGGAGTCTGCACCTGCTAACTGGATGGAAACACTGTCCAGCTTTGTCAGCCCTGCAAAAAGTTAGATTCCTTCCGTGTTGGAAAATCTTGTGCTGAAAGCAATGATGACATATGCTTGCTGGCAGCTATTACTAAATACACACACTCACTTAAACAGGTGATATGTACAGTTAATTTTCACCTGTTTAGAAATTCATATTCTGCTTAACAAAAACTTGAGTCACAAGTCCAAAGGCCATAAATAGTCTTGGAAACCAGGCTCAGAAATTATGGATACATTGATGGAAAAGGGGGAAAAGAACGTGTAGCTGCTGTGCTGCATATGTGTGTAGAGCAAGGAAAAATAAAAGGATTTGGGAAGATAAACAGGAGATAAAGAAGATAGGGAGAATCAAACAACAGCTGGAATGCATGCAGATGGTTTCAAGTTTTCATATCGTCACTGTGTACCGGGTGCTGCATTTTAGTTTCAAGCCATGATATTGCGTGTGTATCAGAGAGGTTACACACACAACAGAACCTTCTTCAATATGTAGAAAATGTAGATTGAGTGTTAGAAGTTGTCAAAGAAATGTTCTTTTTCCTTCTGGAGATAGAAGAACTTCACTTTGTTACATTATATCAGGGCCAGACACGGGTATAAGGGTTCGCTGCCAGAATATACAACAACATCAAGGCAGCTTTGAGAGAAGAGTAAGCTATGCAGATAAAACTGTGAATATTTTTCTTAGAAACTCATCGTGGCGATTCTACCGTAGCTCCCCGGGGCAGCATGTTTATTTGAGCGTGCCTCATTCCAAAGTGGGCCAGGCATATCTGATAACCCAATGGTGGAGAAACTGTGGTGGAGGTGGATGGGGAGGAATTTACCCAGTGACTATAGCCAGATCACAGATAAACTGTAGCTTGATAGTTTAGATTCGCCTGTTTTCTTTCCCTTCAGATGCAAGTGGCTTGTGCAGATCGGAGGTTAAGATAAGGTGCAGTTGTGGCGTCAGCGTAGCATGGATCCAGTATGCTCTGGTACGGACTGACTCCTGTGAGTGGAGGTGGAGGGCTGAAAGAGAGATTAAAATTTTGAGGAATGGCCCTCCCCCTCCTTTTTAGCCTTCTTTCTCTCTCTTTGAGTTGTAATTTCCTTTTCTCTCCCCTGTGCATTTCAGATATTTCTGAGACAGACAGCCGGTGAGTTTGAAAAAAGTAAGGAAGCTTATTTTAGGTTTATGAACCGACAATGGATTGAATTAATGTGACCCTGTCTGTCTGTCACGCGCTAATCGTGCTTACTTCTGTGGGTTTTTTTATGCATGAGTTCAGGTTTGTGGTCCATACTAGAAGAAGACATGTTGGCTGATTAATACACGGTACCACCCAAGAGCCTGAAACAGTAAGAAGAAAGCACACACACACAAAAAGAAAAAAACAGACTTTGGGAACATCTTTGCGTAATAATAGCGGAGAACACATTGCCTTAGAGCCTTAGAACCAAAGAAAGGAACAACAGCACTTTCCCCTCTTCCCCCGCTCACTTCTTATCCAGGTTTTTATTTCTTTTCGAGCTAAGGAAGAAAAGAAAACACAAGCAACGGCACGGTGGAGAAGAGAGCGGGTTTCTGTCAGCAGGGGCACCAGGGTGAATAAGGCCCGGCTTTGAGAGGGTGAAGTGGGCTTCAGCAATTAAATCCTGGCTGGATGAGTGTCAAGAGTTTTTATCTTTAGAGCTGAAGGCCAACATTGAGGGGTAATGAAGGCAACAAGAAAGTTTTAGTGTGCATGTGTATAGGCTGGTTGCAAGTCATTGTGCATAATTCAGCTAGCCAGACCAGAGAGCAACATGCCAAGTTAATGTAAGAGGATAAGGCTGCTCAGTGCAGAGTGTAGGCTTCCATTAAAAAAAAGTTCCTTATCTTTTAAGGCAACAATGCTTGTGGTATGCACATTAGAGTACCATCTACATAGGTACGCACAGGTCTGCTTGCTCTGCAGTGCCCTAATATAATATTTACTATTTCTGCTAGCTGAGCTGACTTACTACAGCTGGTTCAAACTAGAATTCATACTAGTTATACATGATAATCTAGGCAGCAACAGAAATGCTTTGACCCTTTGCCTTTCCAGTGTCAATCTTTTCCCTCTCTGTTTTTGTGGCTTTTCCATCTATGAGAAGACAAAGGCCCACACGCTCCAAACACACTCATGTTCTTGTCCCTTTCCACTGTCAGCAGTGTCCCAGATGGATCTTGTTATCCACAATCCTGTGGGGCTATCCATCAACGTGACAAAGGGGTCAAGAGATAATTGGAAATGAGGAGGAGGGGGAAAAAACACTTATGTAGAATATTTGATGATGAAAAGATTGCATGTAATGTAGCTCTGGAGAGACATGAAAACATCTGTTCAGACACCAGAAACACAAGGCACAAGTGAGAATCAAAACAATGTCAGCTATGTTGACGCAAGACTGCAAGTGCGCGTGAAATGCAGGAAATATTTCTTTATGAGCCAACACGTCTTTTGTTTGGCACCTTGATGTTGGTTGTACCTGTTGAACTAAAATTCATTTTTATGGCAGCGCGAGAAGCACAGCACTTGATGTCATTGTTGCTCAGTGAAGGGAGGCTCACAGGTTTTAGCATCACAACACGATAGGAAGATTTTGTGCTTACACAAAAGCCATTGGCTGTTTTCTTTCATCATTGTGTGCTGTCAGCCCAAATAATGGTAAAATTGTAACGAGGCGAGAAGGGATTAGGTGTCTCTTACGATCAAGGCTCAGCTGCGTTAAAAATCTAAGTGAAGCCAGTCGTAACTTTGTTAAAAAGAGAGAGATCACATTCCAAATATGCTCTGTGAATGCAGCACTTACATCAAGGTCAATCAAGAAGACAGAAAACAAACACGCCAGGCGGAAGGGAGGGGAATGTGAAACAAGAGAAGAATGATGGTTTTACTGAGTTTGTCACTGCTAATACTCCTCTTGAAGACACATTATCATTGCTGTGCTTTGTAGTGGTACAGAGGGGGTTAGGCTCTGTAGCAGTTTTACAAACAAAGCTTCCTACTGATTTCAGCCTGACCACAAGAAAAAAAGAGAATTAACTCATCCATTGTACATCTGCTTCTGCTAGTGCTGAATGATGGGGCTGATGTTTTCATAAACAGGCAGGTTGGAGTTGGTCCGCCTCCTAATAACAGACCAATGATGCACTTTTCTCCACTTTCTCCACTTTAAGCTTTGCATAGTGTGATTTATATCTAAACTAGCGGCTTTTATATCAGTATTAAAGGCGGCTCCTTTCATCTGCGAATTTATAGGTCGAACCGTGCCTGCATATTAGGACAATGTGAAGCAATAATTAGAGCCTGCAACTGGAGAACTTGAAAGAGAGCAATAACATACAGTCCAGGGGTGAATGGGAGGGTATTAGAGTAGTAAAACTTACAAAAAAACTGTGTATATCTTCAGTGCTGTGGGGCAGCTTTGTTTTTGAGTAGTTACATTTTGCATTTCTGTGTAACACATCTGTCTTAATGTGCTAAGAATGAAGTTGCAAAATGCAGCTGTAAGGGAGAATGAGGAGGCCAGCGTGGCCAGTTCAGCAGGGCTTAGGTGATGTGGCAACTTCAGAATCAGGGCCGTAAGCATTGGTATGGAAAATTTGTACTCATTGCAGCATCTTTGGTATATAAGTAAAAAACATGACATCAACTTTGAGCCTATGGGGAGAAGGAGATGAGAGAACTGTCATTTGTGAGCCAAATTTCAAAGCTTTTAAATTTTTTTCCCCCTTTATTTTCTGTCATTTACAAACCATTATATTTTTATGCTTATATTATATATGGCTACAAGGGTCAGTGTAAGATAATTAAGGATTATTTTCATCTATGAATAATGCAAAGCTGTTTTGGTAGAGTCCAACAATAAGAATGTGGAGCTAAAAAATAACATAATAGTGGCCTGCCACTGACTCCAGTGGCAGAAGAAAGAAAACTAAGGATGCTATATAAATAAAGACAGCAAACGAAAACACTGAAAGCCAAACAGTATTTCTTCCATTCATCTGGTCAGATAGCATCAGTCCAAGGAACAATAAAACCAATGATCCAATGAAGTATAGAGTGTCTCCTGGCGGTCAGAGGTCAGGCTCTGTTTCCACTTCTGTTTGCTATTCTGTTGTCTGTTGTAACTCCGGCCCAGACCTCATAGATAAAAGGCCTTATCCAACACAGGTACACACCCAGCTCCAGTTACATCCATGTCTACCTGAGCCTTACAAGTCCTCATCTCCACAACAGGTGTTTTCTCTCCTCCTCCAGGCCAACATGAAACCCAAAACCTCAAAAGTGTGTCTGAGTAAATGATGTAACCTGTGCCAAACTTCCAGCCATTGCCGGCTGCGCACTCCTACCTAAGAGGAGGCGAGAAGGGAAAGGAAACAGGCAGAGGTGGGCGACCAGGCAGCCAAAACCAGACGAGCTGGATCTCTGCAGCGGCATGTGTGCAGTCTAGTTGTGCCTCCTCTGAGCTTTAGAGCGTAGAGGTCAGCTACTACGAGTTCCAAAAGGAAATGTGGGCCATTTCCTTTTGTTTTATTGCTGAAGGATATGACGGATGGTGTAGTAGATGCTAGACCTGATTTTGTTTTCATAAAAGTTCACATGAGAGGAGAGACAGGATGCCCTGACTGAGGCTGTATCTTCTATTATCTTCTCATTCTGTGTCT
This sequence comes from Hemichromis elongatus, assembly GCA_015108515.1. NCBI lineage: Eukaryota > Metazoa > Chordata > Actinopteri > Cichliformes > Cichlidae > Hemichromis > Hemichromis elongatus. The sequence continues at coordinate 46,847 of VUQR01009817.1, read as the reverse complement.
CAGACACAGGGTCCACTTGTTTTGTCTCGACTTTGACGCCCGTCTCTCATCAGCGCACCCTGCCCTGTGACCTTAGGGGACAGACAGACAGTCAGAGGTCTCACATACGCATCTGTCTGATATCTTCACCACAGGATACTCACATTACACAGATACAGCAGATGTCAGTTCACCACTGACAACCTGTGCTTTGATCTGTTTTGTTATTTCTCCTTGGTGTTTACTCCTGCAGTGTTTCTTGCTCCCTCTGTCTCTTCTCTGTTGGTCTTTTCAGTCAGACACAACAGCAAACCACACCATTGTAGAAATCACTGCCTGAGTCCAAGAGTACTAAATCACCAGGAAACAGTAAATATGACATCCTCGTGTCACAAAAAACTGGACTTTCTCCAGGTCTGGGCTTGCGCCTTCATATCCTGTGCTCGACTAACCACGCCTCTAGCCAGAATCAAAACTTCATTGTGTTTTCTGGCACGCGGACTCTGTTTGCAGTTGTTCACACATCTGTGGAGTGTGTGGTAGAAACACCCAAAGCGAGCTGTGACTGACAGCAAGTGGTGATTCAGACAGACTTCTATTGACAGTCCTCATAACACCTGACATAACAGGACAATGCGTGTGTGTGTGTTGCATGTGTGTTAAGTTTTGCATTTTAAAGCAACTGGATGAACCTGTTCTATCAGTGACCCTGAAATAATGCACACACTTTGACAATCTGTCTGCTCCATTGGCATTCATTTGACTCGAGTATGACAAATGCTAGTTTGTCCCCTGGCCACTATGACCTTTATCTACCTGAAACCAGCCAGTTAACATTTTTTTCTATAGTAAAAATTGCTTTAAAGGAGACCTACCAGGAAACTCTAAAGCGTAAGCCAGAATTAAGATAAACTGCTCTTAAGCTTTGCTTTTATTAAAAGATCAGAGTATGGACCCTACTTTGTGCACAGCTGTTGACATTGTTTTCACCTTTATCCTGTTTGTATGACTCAGGCAAAAAGCAGGATTATGAGTGCCTCCAGGTCAGACTGACTGACAAGCTGGCAATCCTTGTTAGACAAACAGTGCCACACGTACTGGCGGAGGAAGCGCTCGTGTATTATCCATCCGCCTGTCTGTGTCATCTTTCTTCTTATTGTTGGAACCGGTTGTAGCTGCTTCTGTTTATCTGAGTATCTACTCCAACCTCCCTCACACACACTCACACACAAATACAGCATTATGACAGAAGGTGCTCTTGTTTAACACATCACACAAATATCTCTGAAATTCCTCCTCTTAGCCTTGTGATTTTTGCGCCCTGCACCCTCCTTGCTCCTCTGTTTGCCCCCTTTTGCTTCTCTCAGGTTTGTTCATGTTGCTGACAGGAACACGAATCTGGAATCTGATGAAGACATGTCTTCTCCACCTGCCACAACAGCCCTGCAAGGCCTTACGGCAGCTGTGTAGCAGCCAATGTGCTCATTAGACTAACGAAAGCTCCGGGCTAAAAGTAATGGGATGGTAAACAGAAGCTTAAGGGGAGCAGTAGTGCTGACAGGTAAACATCAGCTTCTTTAATAAAAATGCATTTTGGGATTCAGACTGCGTTCACCACGCAGACTTGGAAAATATACATTTAAACTCACACCTGATCAGCACATGACAACTTTATCATTTGACTGTGTCAACACATCTGCTATTTCACTTGGATGACACTTTGTCTGGAATAATACAACAAGATGAGCACTATAGGACATTTCTCTCGCCAAAGAGGAAAAAGGGAGGAAGTTTGTATTTTCATCCTAGATAGCAGGTCTTATTTGGAATTTAAGCTACATCCCAGGTCCTTAAAAGGAAGTTCGCCTTCTCTAACTGCTGAACTATGACAATATAAAAAATGAGAGAGGCGTTTGAAAAAAAGAGCCGAGTGACTTACTGATAAATTGTCTGTTTAGCTTTGAGCTAAGTTGCTGATTTTGTAGTGTGTGCTGTCGAGCGAGTGGCAGATTAAATCACGTTTACTTGTCAGTATTGTTAATTCCTTGTTACGTAAAGATAGTAGCAGTAGTGCATCTGTCCTGCTTTTTCTTCTGTATCAGTAACATCACTCGGAGGCAGGCACCATACCTGTTTTTCTGGGCCCTAACCCCACACCCCCACCTTTACCACAAGTTACCGTTTGTTATTTTTCTAGTTATTCTTCCCTGCAGTCTTTTCCTTTTAAAAAGGAGAAAAAAAAGACATGTGCCACACACACAAGATAAATGTGAACTGGAGATCGCCAGCGCTGATTACGATGTCACAAAGGAATTTATTGTGAAACTGCTGCCTGTGTCGGCACCGCGCCAGCGTTGCGGAGCCTGACTGGCAAATCAACAGTCAGGCGGCATAGTTTTCCCAACCCCCAAGGTTGACATGCTTTTTCTCTATAGCCTCAGGTGCCCTGTGACTTGTTTATTAAGAAATTACAACCAGTGTTTTTTAAGGGTATTCAAACTGGTCTCTTGGAAATCTGAGTTCATTAACTGTGTAATAACTTTTTAAGTTTTAATTTGTCCCCCCCTCCCTTTCAATTTACAAAACTCATTGAGCCATTCAAAATCATCCCTTAAATATAATGCATTACATCTCAATTATTATTTCATAATCTCCACTGTAATTTCTGGAAATTAATTTTTAAAAAATCCACAGATACACAATAGGATGCTGTGAGCCAGCGTTTTATCACCACACTGACATGCATACGTTACCTGTGCCAACAGCTGATTAAACAGGTGAGCTCTGCCATGTCAGAGGCTGTAAAGGCCTCATTCAGCAACAGTCTATTAAGACATCAACATCGACCCACAACTCAGCAGCCTGCCCACAGCAGGTGTGCGTTTCCTAACACCCAAACAAGATGAAGGAGGGGAGACGATGATGGTAATGATAGGAGAGTAGAAGTAAATAAATGAGCCTTTAGCTTTAGCCTTTGGCTTTTCCCTAGAGGGTGTCAGTATGCACAATTCTGTCGAATGCAGGAATCTAGCTTAAAGATTGATTGTATAGAAAGCCATCAAAATCTGTGCAAAATCTCTTCTAATGTGAAAAAAACATCACCTGATCTCATTTGTATGTCAAAGAGAAATAAATGGAAATCATTAAAACTAGAGTGTGGTTTATGACCCAGGTCTTGGTATTTAGTAAGATCTGGGTAGGTTTGTGTTCGGTCAAAGCCAGAGAAGACCCAACATACAGTAAAAGAGATAAGAAATAAATGGTCCTTTGTTATTGTAGCAATTTGTCTACATTGAGAGCAGTTTGCTCGCTCTCATCGACACAGCCGATCACGCTAGTCATTAAGTGAGTCAAGCAGATTCCTGAGCTGACCCGTAACATAGGGAACAATGCTTACCTGTTTAAGTGTTTGCTCACACGTGTGTGTGTGTGTGTGTGTGTGTGTGTGTGTGTGTGAGATCTGGCTATACGTATGGTTGAGTCACGGTATATAAATATCCCGGAACACCCTTGTTTGCTCTTACATGTTTGCTTTTAGGTAAAAACATTAACAATATTAAGTGACTCTTGCCGCGGTGTCACGGGTGCACTGACTTGTGGCATGTCTAGAAGTTCAAAGCACAGAGCCAGCACAGACTGCTAACACCCAGACATTTGGCTTGAATTCAGCCCCTCGTTATGTGCGTACACCCATATTTCACCTCGTATTGAAGAGCGCGTAGGTGCGGCCAGACGTGTGTAGTGTTACAGTAAATGCTTAAGAAAAAGGCAGGAAAAACATGCATGCAGGATGTCAGAGTGTGCTGCAGTCAAAGGCAGTGTTGATGTTAAAACTTAAGGATCATGGCAGAAATGGAGTCAGTGTGTATTTTAACATTGAAGCATTGACTGCATAGCAAATAATTTACAGCGATCGAGGTGAAACCTCGACCTGAGGAATGTCTGCATGTTCTACAAGCCAAAAGCAGCAGGAAAAGAACTCGGTTTCA